>JAFLJL010001651.1:0-27892 GCA_018398815.1 Conus ventricosus | reverse complement strand
ACATCTGTCACGGCTGTGTTTGGCACAAGCAATGACATCTGTCAGGGCTGTGTTTGACACAAGCAAGGAAATCTGCCAGGGCTGTGTTTGACACAAGCAATGACATCTGTCAGGGCTGTGTTTGCCACAAGCAAGGAAATCTGTCAGGCTGTGTGTGACACAAGCAAGGAAATCTGTCAGGGCTGTGTGTGACACAAGCAAAGAAATCTGTCAGGGCTGTGTGTGACACAAGCAGGGAAATCTGTCAGGGCTGTCTTTGACACAAGCAAGGAATCTGTCAGGGGTGTGTTTGACACAACAATGACATCTGTCAGGGCTGTGTTTGACACAAGCAAGGACATCTGTCAGGGCTGTGTTTGACACAAGCAATGACATCTGTCAGGGGTGTGTTTGACACAAGCAAGAAATCTGTCAGGCTGTGTTTGAAACAAGCAATGACATCTGTCAGGGCTGTGTTTGACACAAGCAAGGAAATCTGTCAGGGCTGTGTTTGAAACAAGCAATGACATCTGTCAGGGTTATGTGTGTGACACAAGCAAGGAAATCTGTCAGGGCTGTGTTTGAAACAAGCAATGACATCTGTCAGGGCTGTGTTTGACACAAGCAAGGACATCTGTCAGGGCTGTGTGTGACACAAGCAAGGAAATCTGTCAGGGCTGTGTTTGACACAAGCAATGACATCTGTCAGGGTTGTGTTTGACACAAGCAATGACATCTGTCAGGGCTGTGTTTGACACAAGCAAATGACATCTGTCAGGCTGTGTTTGACACAAGCAATGACATCTGTCAGGGCTGTGTTTGACACAAGCAATGAGATCTGTCAGGGCTGTTTGACACAAGCAATGACATCTGTTAGGGCTGTGTTTGACACAAGCAATGACATCTGTTAGGCTGTGTTTGACACAAGCAATGACAGCTGTCAGGACTGTGCTTGACACAAGCAATGACATCAGTCAGGGCTGTGTTTGACACAAGCAATGACATCTGTCAGGGTTGTGTTTGACACAAGCAATGACATCTGTCAGGGTTGTGTTTGACACAAGCCAGGAAATCTGTCAGGGCTGTGTGTGACACAAGCAATGACATCTGTCAGGGCTGTGTTTGACACAAGCAAGGAAATCTGTCAGGGTTTGTTTGACACAAGCAATGGCATCTGTCAGGGTTGTGTTTGACACAAGCAATGACATCTGTCAGGGCTGTATTTGACACACGCAATGACATCTGTCAGGGCTGTGTTTGACACAAGCAATGAAATCTGTCAGGCTGTGTTTGACACAAGCAAGGAAATCTGTCAGGGCTGTGTGTGACACAAGCAATGAAATCTGTCAGGGCTGGGGTTGTGACACAAGCAATGACATCTGTCAGGCTGTGTGTGACACAAGCAATGAGATCTGTCAGGGCTGTGTTGACACAAGCAATGACATCTGTTAGGGCTGTGTTTGACACAAGCAATGACATCTGTTAGGCTGTGTTTGACACAAGCAATGACATCTGTCAGGGCTGTGCTTGACACAAGCAATGACATCAGTCAGGGCTGTGTTTGACACAAGCAATGACATCTGTCAGGGTTGTGTTTGACACAAGCAATGACATCTGTCAGGGTTGTGTTTGACACAAGCAAGAAAATCTGTCAGGGCTGTGTGTGACACAAGCAATGACATCTGTCATGGCTGTCTTTGACACAAGCAAGGAAATCTGTCAGGTTGTGTTTGACACAGGCAATGACATCTGTGAGGGTTGTGTTTGACACAAGCAATGACATCTGTCAGGGCTGTGTTTGACACACGCAATGACATCTGTCAGGGCTGTGTTTGACACAAGCAATGAAATCTGTCAGGGCTGTGTTTGACACAAGCAAGGAAATCTGTCAGGGCTGTGTGGACACAAGCAATGAAATCTGTCAGGGTGTGTTTACACAAGCAATGACATCTGTCAGGGCTGTGTGTGACACAAGCAATGACATCTGTCAGGGCTGTGTTTGACACAAGCAAGGAAATCTGTCAGGGCTGTGTTTGACACAAGCAAGGAAATCTGTCAGGGTGTTTGACACAAGCAATGAAATCTGTCAGGGCTGTGTTTGACACAAGCAAGGAAATCTGTCAGGCTGTGTTTGAAACAAGCAATGACATCTGTCAGGCTGTGTTGACACAAGCAATGACATCTGTCAGGGCTGTGTTTGACACAAGCAAAGAAATCTGTCAGGGCTGTGTTTGACACAAGCAAGGATATCTGTCAGGGCTGTGTTTGCACAAGCAATGACATCTGTCAGGCTGTGTTTGACACAAGCAATGACATCTGTCAGGTTGTGTTTGACACAAGCAATGACATCTGTCAGGGTTGTGTTTGACACAAGCATGACATCTGTCAGGGTTGTGTTTACACAAGCAATGACATCTGTCAGGGCTGTGTTGACACAAGCAATGACATCTGTCAGGGTTGTGTTGACACAAGCAATGACATCTGTCAGGGTTTTGTTTGACACAAGCAATGACATCTGTCAGGGCTGTGTTTGACACAAGCAAGGAAATCTGTGCCCAGAAGGATGGAGTGGGGACCGGGATGTCCAGACTTGAAGAAAATCTCTGTCTCTGTCTCTGTCTCTGTCTTCTGTCTGTCCCGTCTGTCTGTCTGTCTGTCTCCTCTCCTCTCTCTCTCATCCTCTCTCTCATCTCTCTCTCTCTCTCTAATCTCTCTCTCTCACACACACACACACACACACACACACACACACACACACACACACACACACACACACACACACAACACACAACACACACACACACCAAGCATCACCGCCCTCTCTCCTTACACCACTTCAATACACTTCCAAATCCTTCCCTCCCCCGCCACCCCCCCCCCCCACCCCCTCACACCTTTCCTCTCCTGCCCTCCCTCCCTCCCCCCCCTCACCAAACAACAAAAAACATACAACACACTTCCCTTCCAATCCCTTCTCAATCCCCCCCCCCCCCTCCCTCACAACACAAAAAACATACAACACACTTCCCTTCCAATCCTTCTCATCCCCCCCTCCCCCCTCACCTAACAACAAAAAACTACAACACTCCTTCCAATCTCTTCTCACCCCCCCCCCCCCCCCCCTCCACCTAACAACAAAAAACATACAACACACTTCCCTTCCAATCTTCTCTACCCCTCCCCCCCGCCTCACCTAACAGCAAAAAACATACAACACACTTTCCTTCCAATCTCTTCTCTACCCCCCCCCCCCTCCTCACCTAACAACAAAAAACATACAACACACTTTCCTTCCAATCTCTTCCTACCCCCCCCTCTCACCTAACAACAAAAAACATACAACACACTTTCCTTCCAATCTCTCTCTACCCCCCCCCCCCCTCACCTAACAACAAAAAACATACAACACACTTTCCTTCCAATTCTTTTTACTCTACCCCCCCCCCCCCCTCCTCACCTAACAACAAAAAATATACAACACACTTTCCTTCCAATCTCTTCTCTACCCCCCCCCCCCCCCTCCTCACCTAACAACAAAAAACATACAACACACTTTCCTTCCAGTCTCTTCTCTAATCCCTCCCCCCCCCCCCCCCCCCCCCCCCCCCGTCACTTAACAACAAAAAACATACAACACACTTCCCTTCCAATCTCTTCTCTACCCCCCCCCCCCCCCCCCTCACCTATGAACAAAAAACATACAACACACTTCCTTTCCATCTCTTCTCAATCCGCCCAACCCCCCCCCCCCCCCCCCCCCTCTCCCTAACAACAAAAAGCATACAACACACTTCCCTTCCAATCTCTTCTCTACCCCCCCCCCCCCCCTCACCAAACAACAAAAAACATACAACACACGTCCCTTCCAATCTCTTCTCAATCCCGCCTCCCCCCCCCCCCCCAACCCACCCACCCCCTCACCTAACAACAAAAAACATACAACTCACTTCCCTCCCAATCTCTTCTCAATCCCCCCTCCCCCCCCCCACCCACCCACCCCCTCACCTAACAACAAAAAACATACAACTCACTTCCCTCCCAATCTATTCTCTACCCCCTCCCCCCTCACCTTAACAGCAAAAGACATACAACACACTCCCCTTCCAATCTCTTCTCTACCCCCCCCCCCCCCCCCCCTCACTTGACAACAAAAAGCATACAACACACTTCCCTTCCAATCTCTTCTCAATCCCCTCCCCCCCCCCCCTCACTTGACAACAAAAGCAACACCACTCGCTTCCAATCTCTTCTCAACCCCCCCCCCTCACTTACAACAAAAAGCATACAACACACTTCCCTTCCAATCTCTTCTCAATCCCCCCCCCCCCCCCTCACTTAACAACAAAAAACATACAACACACTTCCCTTCCAATCTCTTCTCAATCCCCCACCTCCACCTCTCACCTAACAACAAAAAACATACAACACACTCACACTTCCCTTCCAATCTCTTCAATCTCCCCCCCCCCCCCCCCCCCCTCACTAGCAACAAAAAACATACAACACACTTCCTTCCAATCTCTTCTCTACCCCCCACCCCCTCCCCCCCCCCCCCTCTCCTAACAACAAAAAACATACAACACACTTCCCTTCCAATCTTTTCTCAACTCCCCCCTCCCCCCCCCACCTAACAACAAAAAACATACAACACCCTTCCCTTCCAACTCTTTTTATCCCCGCCCCCTCCGAACAACAAAAAACATACAACACACTTCCCTTCCAATCTCTTTCTCAACCCCTCCCCCCCCCCCCTCACCTAACAACAAAAAACATACAACTCACTTCCCTTCCAATCTCTTCTTATATCCCCCTCCCCCTCACCGAACAACAAAAAACATACAACACACTTCCCTTCCAATCTTTCTCTACTCCCCCCCCCCCCCCTCACTTAACAACAAAAAACATACAACACACTTCCCTTCCAATCTCTTCTTTATCCCCCCCCCCCCCCCCCCCACCCTACTTACAACAAAAACATACAACACACTTCCCTTCCAATCTCTTCTCTATCCCCCCCCCCTCACCTAACAACAAAAAACATACAACACACTTCCCTTCCAATGTTTCCTCTACTCCCCTCCCCCCCCCCCCCCCCCCCCCGTCACCTAACAACAAAAAACATACAACACCCTTCCTTCCAACCTTCTTTATCCCCGCCCCCCTCACCGAACAACAAAAAACATACAACACACTTCCCTTCCAATCTCTTCTCTACCCTCCCCCCCCTCACCTAACAACAAAAAACATACAACACACTTCCCTTCCAATCTCTTCTCTACCCCCCCCCCCCCCCCCCCCCCCCTCACCCGAACAACAAAAAACATGCAACACACTTTCCTTCCAATCTCTTCTCTACCCCCCCCTCCCTCTCCTAACAACAAAAAACATACAACACACGTCCCTTCCAATCTCTTCTCAATCCCCCCTCCCCCCCCCAACCACCCCACCAACTCACCTGACAACAAACACATACAACTCACTTCCTCCCAATCTCTTCTCAATCCCCAGTCCCCCCCCCCCCTCACCTAACAACAAAAAACATACAACTCACTTCCCTCCCAATCTATTCTCTCACCCCCTCCCCCTTCACTAACAGCAAAAGACATACATACACACTCCCCTTCCAATCTCTTCTCAATCCCCCCCCCCTCACTTAACAACAAAAAGCATACAACACACTTCCCTTCCAATCTCTTCTCAATCCCCCCCCCCCCCCCCCCCACCTCACTTGACAACAAAAAGCATACAACACACTTCCCTTCCAATCTCTTCTCAATCCCCACCCCCCTCACTTAACAACAAAAGCATACAACACACTTCCCTTCCAATCTCTTTTCAATAACCCCCCCCCCCCCCACCTCACTTGACAACAAAAAGCATACAACACACTTCCCTTCCAATCTCTTCTCAATCCCCCCCCCCCCCCCTCACTTAACAACAAAAACATGCAACACACTCCCTTCCAATCTCTTCTCAATTGCCCACCTCCACCTCTCACCTAACAACAGAAAACATACAACAAAGAGAACTAATAAATGCCAATCCTAGGCCAGCTGCCCCTCAACCAGTTTCGGGCAGCTGACCCTAGGATTGGCATTATTAGTTCTCTCATACTCAGTAGACTTGATTCCACTGGGCATGCGCATTAACGAGGTAAAACCAACCTGCATTACACAGTTAAAACCAGTTTCAGGCGGATGACTCTAGAACCGGCGTTTATTAGTTCTCTGACAAGTAAGACTTCAACAACGAATTAAAATAATAATCCATCACACATTCTCTTTCAATGACCAAAAAAATAACAATTTACAAACAAACATACTGTGTAGGATTATCCGTTTCACACTAATGCATAACAGACAGACAGACACAAGGCAGCGGCGGAGCTATGAGACCCGTCATTAGGCTGACATCCGATCACTTAATTTATGCTTCGTTCAGACAGAACACGGCACACAGTCCAATTAGTTGTCAATGCCAACAACCAAACAATGCTAAATACTTTCTTCAGCTCCAGTCGGCTGTCACATCGGGGTGGGTTTTAACCACGCACAACCTGAAGTCGAGCTCGCGTGACAGAGCAAGCGAATTATTTTTTGCCGGCAGCAGTACAGAATATATGTCAAAGCGAGTTCTGTGACATATTTTTACCTGCGTGACTTACTTACTTTTGGTTTGACCGTGACATTATTTCTTGCTGTTGACATATAAAAAAAGTATTGACATTTATTTTTTGCTGTTGACATATTAAAAAAGGTATTGACACGTTTATAGTTACGTGTTCTTGGAGACATGCAGTTAGTTTCAAAATGTTGGATCAGGCAACAACATTGGAACACCAAAACTGTTGAAAGTTTTTGGCCAGTGTGTGTGTATGTGTGTGTTTGTGTGCGCGCGTGTGTGCGTGCAATTGTGTTTGTATATATGCTGTTATCGTTGTTGTTGTCGCGCTGTCATTGTTGTTGTTTTGTTGTTTTACTAATAATAACTATATTATAAAGGTGCGCGCACACACACGCACGCGCACCCCCCACCCCACCATGCACACACTCAACTATTTCGGGCGGCTGACCCTAAACCCCGCATTTCTACGTTCTCTCACAGACATGGAAATACAGAGACCCGTCATTAGGCTGACACATGATTACTTAATTTGTGGTGTTGGGTCTTATGACTTGGCAAGGTACTATACTGCGTGACTGGACATGACGATCTGAACCAGCGCTTCTCAGTTTAGCTGGGGCTTTTAATACAGACGGGCGTGTTTTGTTCACAGAGGAACAGATTCTTGCTATAGATGATGTGTTTTATTACAACTGTATGGCGGAGTATCTAAACAAAAGAAAATCAGGCGGGCCCAGTTCTTCACCTCCTAAGCTAAAGAGTATTGCTTTTTTGAAGGTGAGGAGAAAGAAGTTCTTAATTAAGTTCTTAATTAAGTTCTTAATTAAGTTCTTAATCAAGTTCTTACTCAAGTCACCTCAAGTTCTTACTCAAGTCACCTCAAGTTCTTAATCAAGTTCTTGATTAAGTCGCCTCAAGATTGTAATTAAGTCATCCTCTAAGTACAACTAAGTTCTATTTAAGTTATCTTATAATTATCAGAAAAAACAATACAATCTATGTTTTTGTCTAAATAGTAGATGTCAATATAGTACACACACGCCTCAAAAAAACGCGTCATCGTCGAGGATGTCTTGCTCAGCGTCCTTGGCGCGAAATCGGTCAGCATAAATCTTAATGAAGTTCTTACATTGTAAGCAACCGCATTGATTACAATTCTGGTCTATGGAAATGTCTTTTATAGACTCCATGTCTTTATTTATTGACTCCATCATTTTAAAACAAATAATAATCCGCCATGATCTATTTTTATCAAAAAACCAAAAAAAATTAAAATATTATTGCATTTGAAATGGATCAAAATGATCTTTTGTTGTTGGCGGTTTTGGCATGCTTTTGTGTTCGGCTTCTGTATTTAGTGGCGGAGATTGTTTGGACTTCTTTGGTTTTTGCTGTCGCTGTTTATATATTTTATAACCGTAATAACCGCCCCCAGCAGCAGCAAGGGCGCCAAAAATGACAACAGTTTTAAGTTCAATATTCCATGAAGACTTTGGTGTTGTAGGCCTTGAATCAACTTGTTCTTGTTCTGACGTTTTTATAGCTGGCATTGAATCAACTTGTTCTGGCATTGGCGGCGTTATGTTTTCATTATGAGTTATATTTTGTAACATTAATTTTTTTTGTCTGTTCCACTCTGCTAATCTTTTTCCTGCTTCAACACGCCCAGGATGAGGAGGCTTTTACTGGTCACTTTCTCCACCTGATTCAGTGTTTTCTGATTCTGCTGATTTCTGGCTCGGTCATTTTGAAGGGTAACAAAATCTATATGATTAAAAGTAATTAATCCCCGCGATCACTGGCGACAATAATGTTCCAAATCTGTAATACAGATCACACCCTAGAGACTCTAATGACTTTGTTAAAACTGGATCCTGTGTTAAATCATACATAAAATCTTGTTCAGAATCGATGGGAGCAAATCTACTGACTAGTTTAGTGTACAAACTAAGAACCGTTTGTCCCTACACTTTTTACCATTCTTGATCCTAGTTGCGCTTCATACCTGTTGTGATACTTCAAAATGTCTTGTGGCGACATTTGTTGAGTCTATTCTATGCTGAATTCATTTCCGAGGTACTGTTTTGTTTTTTCCACATGCTGCTAAAGAATACAGCCTTTCCTTTTTGGACATAATAGCTTGGTCATCAACTTGATCATTCATAAGTTCAGGAAGGTTTAGGCTGCCCTGTATCTGTAGTAGATCATCGCTGTTCATGTTTTTTTTTATTAATTATAATTATTTTATTTTTTAAAAATGAGCACCGAAAAAACGTTACCAACTTGTATACCATACTGCTGTTATTGGGGGCCTAAGTGTAGATACACAATGCTTGGTAAAAGCCTGTTAAAAATAAACCGGCAGATCTTGGCAAACTAGACTTTGAAGACTCGGCAAAGCTGATTGCTATCATTACAGCTTCATTTGCGACGAAAGATTTTTTAGTTAAGCAAGGAATAATTCCAGACAGTATTAATATGTACAAGTAGTCTGGGCTAGTACCAACACCACAAAAGGGAGAATCAGGACTCCAAATGCACCCGCAACATTCTTCACGGCAGGAGGCAGCAAATCATGGCCAAGAACAACAGTGCCACTCGAAACATGCAGGCAGAGTCTGCTGGATGGGGCAGCTGACTGGGAGTGCACTGCAAGACCTCCCAGAATGGAAGAGTCACCCCAGAGATCATCAGCAAGAGTGGCATGAGACCAGACATAGTAGTCCACTCTAAGTCAACCAAGCAGCTGATCATGATCGAGCTCACGGTGTCATATGAGAACAGAATGGAGGCAGCTCAAATCTACAAGACTGGAAAAGTATGCTGATCTGGCAAACAGCCTGAGGAGAGAAGGCTATCAGGTCAAAGTCCTCACTGCAGAAATTGGAGCTAGGGGATTTGTAGGAACGTCTGCATACAGCCTCATGAAACAGCTACTCAGTTGCAGGGAAGGAAAAAACCAGAGCCTGAAAGCAATGGCAGAAGCGGCAGAGAGGTGCTCAAGCTGGATCTGGTCAAGGAGGAACAAAAGTGAACTTCATAAGGCTTAATTTCCCTACAAATATCAGGTGTCCCTGTGGCTCAGTGGTTAAAGCGCGAGTCATTAAGTAGAAAATGAGCATGTCCAGAGGGTCATGGGTTCGAATCCAGCCATGGCTCGTCCCAAGATGGGGGAAAAAAAGGGGCAGCAGAGGGGACATCCGGAGTCATGAACCGGGTGTGGCCCACCCCCCCTAGAGTGTCAGGAGATAAGGGCCGAAACACTTGCTTGAAGGGGGCTTCTCTTCTGAGGACTCTCTGCTGCCACGCTCTCCACGAGTTTCTTTCTACTGTAAAAAAATACATTTATAAAAATGGCTTCACTCGTAATGATGATTGGTGGTGCTGTGGTTAATGCGCTTGCTTTTAGCGGAAGTAATACGCGTTTAGTAAAACTGCGGGATGACGACGAGAGAAAAAGACATAACAAAGCAATGGAGCAACTAGCCGCAGCACAAGATCACACTATGAAAAGCAGAGAATTGAGCAGTTAGATTTTATTAACGACACACTGAAAAAAAAAAGGGGCATGCAGCTTACACATTTAAAGATGTTGATCAAGCGATAAAAGAATATTATCTTGTGACAGGTAAACCATCGAGACATTGCCCCCCCCCAAAATTCAGCGACTTTTATCATCCATCAGAAAAACAAAAGATGCAAGAAATCGCGTTTATTGTCTTTGGTATGACCCTTGTGTATTTGTTGGCATAATATTGGCTTTTTTGGAAAAAAAAAGAAAATTTTAAACCCCCCCCCCCCCCCCCAACCCCCCCCGGTCATTTAAACAAAAAAAAAACATAAAAAACACATTCCCTTTCCCAAAATCTTTCTTCTACCCCCCCCCCCCCCCCCCCCCCACAAAGAAAAAAAAAACCCTCCCAACACACTTCCTTTCCATCCTTCTAAATCCCCCCAAACCCCCCCCCCCCCCCCCCCTCCTAAAAAAACAAAAACCCTACAACACATTTCCCCTTCCAATCTTTTCCCCTTTAACCCCCCCCCCCCCCCTCCCCAAAACAACAAAAAACATACAAAAACACGTCCCTTCCAATCTCTTCTAAATTTCCCGCCCCCCCCCCCCCCCCAACCCCCCCCCCCCCCCCCCCCCCTCACCTAAACAAAAAAAAACATAAAAATTCAATTCCCCCCTTCCAATCTCTTCTCAATCCCCCCCCCCCCCCCCCACCCACCCACCCCCCACCGAACAAAAAAAAACAAACAACTCACCCCCTCCCCAATCTTTTCCCAAAAACCCCCCCCCCCCCCCTCACAAAAAAAACCAAAAGGGAACAAAACAACTAAACCCCCCTTTCCCAAATCCCTTCCCCCAACCCCTCCCCCCCCCATTTGACAACAAAAACCCTCCAACACACCCCCCTTAATTTCCCTTCTCAAATCCCCCCCCCCCCCCACTTGACAACAAAAAGCATACAAAAACCATTTCCCCCTTCCAATCTCTACCAATCCCCCCCCCCCCTTTCACTTTACAACAAAAAGCATACAAAAACATTTCCCTTCCAATCTTTTCCCTTCAACCCCCCCCCCCCCCCCCCCTAAACCTTTTAAAAAAACAAAAAAAACCCAACCCAAAAACACCCCCTATTCCAATTAAAAAGCGGCCCTTCTCAATCCCCCACCTCCCCACCTCCCCCCAACCTAACAAAAAAAAACATACAACACACTTCCACCCTTCCCTTCCAATCTTTTCTAAATTTCCCCCCCCCCCCCCCCCCCCTAGCTACCCAACAAAAAACATACCACCAACATTTCCCTTTCCCCAATCTCTTCTCAAACCCCCCTCACCCCCTCCACCCCCCCCCCCCCTCTCCAAAAAAAAAAAACCCATCCAACACACTTCCCCTTCCAATTTTTTCTCAAAACCCCTTAACCCCCCCCCCCCCCCCCCCCTTTCACCTAACAACAAAAAACATACAACACCCTTCCCTTCCAATCTCTTTTTTAAATCCCCGCCCCCCTCCCCGAACAAAAAAAAAACATAAAACCCCCCCTTTTTCCCCCCCAAATTTTTTCCCTCTCCCCCCCTTTCCCCCCCCCCCCCCCCCTCACCCCCCCAACAAAAAACATACAACAAAACTCCCTTCCAATCTTTTCTTTACCCCCCGCCCCCCTACCAAACCCAAAAAAAAACCCTACAACACACGGGTTCCCCCTTTCCAATTTTTTCCCTCTCCCCCCCCCTTCCCCCCCCCCACTCCTAACAAAAAAAAACAACAACCCCTTTCCCCTTTCCCCCAATTTTTTCTCACCCCCCCTCCCCCCACCCCCCCGTAAATTTAACAAAAAAAAAACATAAAACCCCCCTTTCCCTTCCAATCCCCTTCTTTTATCCCCCCCCCCTAAACCAAAAACAACAAAAAAACATAAAAACACATTTCCCCTTTCCAATCTTTTTTTCTAACTCCCCCCCCCCCCCACCCCCCCCCCCCCCGTCACCAAAACAACAAAAAACTTTTTTAACCAACCCCCTTTTTCCCCAAAACCCCCTTCCTGTTTTTAATTTCCCCGCCCCCCTTCACCGAACAAAAAAAAAAACATTAAAAACACACTTCCCTTTTTCCAAAACTCTTCTCTACCCTCCCCCCCCCCCCCCCCCCTAAAAAAAACCAAAAAAATTTCAACAACACATTTCCCTTTTTTTCCAAAATCTTTTTCTCTAAACCCCCCCCCCCCCCTCCCCCGCCCGCCCCCTCACAGGCCGAACAACAAAAAACATGCAAAAACACTTTTCCTTCCAACTCTTCTCCCCCCCCCCCCTCCCCACCAAACCCCAAAAAAAAAACCCTACAACCCCCGGGCCCCCTTTCCAATCTCTTCTAAAAACCCCCCCAAAACCCCCCCCCCCCCCACCAACCCCCCCAAACCCCCTGACAACAAAAAACCCAACAACCACTTCCCCCCAATCTTTTCCTCAACCCCCCATCCCCCCCCCCCCCCCCCCACCCCCTCACCAAACAACAAAAAACATAAAACCACTTCCCCCCCCAAATTTTCTTACCCCCCCCTTACCCCCCCCCCCCCCTTCACCTAACAGCAAAAAAAAAACAACACACTCCCCCCCCAATCTCTTCTAAAACCCCCCCCCCCCCCTCATTTAAAACAAAAAAAAAACAACAACCCCCTTTCCCCCTTCCAACCCTCTTCTAAATCCCCCCCCCCCCCCCCCCCCACCCCACTTGACAACAAAACCCATACAACACACTTTCCCTTTCCCCCAATCTCTTCTCAATCCCCACCCCCCTCATTTTAACAACAAAAAGCATACAACACATTTCCCCTTTCCCAATCTTTTTTCAATAACCCCCCCCCCCCCCCCCCCCCTTCATTTGAAAAAAAAAAAAGCATACAACAAAATTTCCCCTTTCCAATCTTTTCTAAACCCCCCCCCCCCCCCCCCCCTCCCTTAAAACAAAAAAAAAGCAAAAACCCCCTTTCCCTTCCCCAATCTCTTCTCAAATTCCCCCACCTCCACCTCTCACCTAAACAACAAAAAACATAAAAAACAAAGAGAACAAAAAATCCCAAATCCTGGGCCCCAGCTTCCCCTAAACCATTTTTCGGGGCAGCTAAACCCTAGGATTGGCATTTTTAGTTCTCTCCCCTCAGTAGACTTAAATTCCACGGGGAAAGCGCATTAACAGGAAAAACCCAAACCTCTTTTACACAGTTAAAAACCAGTTTCACTTGGCATGCCCTCTAAACCGGGTTTATTAGTTCCTCTGACAAAAAAGCCTTAAACAACAAATTAAAAAAATAAATCCATCACACATTCTCTTTCAATGCCCAAAAAAAAATAACAATTTAAAAACAAACAAACTGGGTAGATTATCCTTTTAAACCCACTAAGATAACAGACAGACAACCCAAAAGGGCAGCGGCGGAGCTATAGAGCCCCGTCTTTAAGGGCTGACATCCGATCATTTAAATTTTAATGCTTCTTTCCCGACAGAACAGGGCCAACACAGCCCAAAAAAATTTCAATCCCAACAACCAAACAATGCTAAATCCCTTTCTTAAACCTCCATCGGCTGTCAAAACGGGGGGGGTTAAAAACCCACCAAAACCTGAGGTCGAGCTCGCGCAAACAGAGAAAAGCGAATTTTTTTTTGCCCGGCACAGTACCAAAAAAAATAGTAAAAAGCGAGTCTGTACATATTTTTACCTGCGTGATTTTTTTTAAACTTTTGGTTTAACCGGTGACTTTAATTTTTTGGGCTGTTGACAAAAAAAAAGGTTTTTGACATTTTTTTTTGGCTGTTGACATAAAAAAAATATTGACACGTTAATTTTAACGTTTTCTTGGAGACTTTCAGTTATTTTCAAATTTTTGGATCAGGAAACAACATTGGGAACACCAAGAACGTTAAAGTTTTTTGGCCAGTGTGTGTGAAAGTGTGGGTTTGTTTTTGCGCGCGAGGTGTGTGCGTGCAATTGTTTTTTGAAATATAGCTGTTAACGTTGTAGTTGTCGTGCTTTTAAATTGTTGTTTTTTTTGGGTTTTTTTACAAAATAAAACTATATTAAAAAGGGTTCGCCCCCACACCCCCGACGCGCACCCCCCCCACCCCACTATGCACCACCTCAACAAGTTTCCGGGCGCTGCCCCCAAACCCCGCTTTTTCTATTTCTCTCACAGACTTTGAAATACAAAACCCCTCATTAGGCTGAAAACATGATTATTTTAATTTGTGGTTGGGTCTTGTTTTTGGCAAGGTACAATACGCGTGACGGGACATAAACGATCTTAAACCCAAAGCGCTTTCCCCTTTTTTAGCGGGGGCTTTAATACAGAGGGGCGGGGTTTTTGTTTCAAAAGAGGAACAGATTCAGCTATAGAAAGTGTTTTATTTACAACTGAAAAGGGGGAGTATCAAAAACAAAAAAAACAGGGGGGCCCATTTCTTCACCTCCTAAGCTAAAGAGAAATTGTTTTTTTGGGAAGGGTGGGGGAAAAAAAGAACCTAATTAAGTTTTTAAAATTAAGTTTTTAAATTTAAAGTTCTTAATCAATTTCCTTACTAAAGCCCCCCCCCCCACCCAATTTTTACTAAATTCACCCCCAATTTCTTAATCAATTCTTGATTAAGCCCGCCTAAGTTTTGTAAAAAAGTAAACCTCAAAGTACAACTAAGTTTTTAAAATTAAGTTATTTTTAAAAATTTATCAAAAAAAAAAAATAAATCAAAGGTTTTTTGTCTTAAATAGTAGATGTTTTAATAAAGTACACAAACCCGGGCCAAATCAAAAAACGCGTCAGGGGTCGGGGAAATGTTTTGTTTCACCCGCCCTTTGGGCCCGCAAAATTGGTCAGCAAAAATTTCTTAATAAAATTTCTTACATTGAAAAGAAACCGCATTGATTAAAATTCGGTCAAAGGAAAAATGTCTTTTATAGACCCCAAAGGGCCCTTTAATTTATTGACTCCATCTTTTTAAACAAATAAAAATCCCCCAAATGATCAATTTTTATCAAAAAACCAAAAAAAAAATTAAAAAATTTTATTGCTTTTTAAAATGGATCAAAATGATCTTTTTTTGTTGGGGGTTTTTGGAAAGTTTTTTGGGGTTCGGTTTACTGTATTTAGGGGCGGAAAATTTTTTGGGACTTCTTGGTTTTTGGGCTGTCGCTGTTTATTATATTTTATAACCGTAATAACCGCCCCCCACAGCAGAAAGGGCCCAAAATGCCCAACATTTTAAGTTCAATATTCCTTTAAATTTTGGGTGTTTAGGCCCTTGAATCAACTTTTTTCTTGTTCTGACTTTTTTATACTGGCATTGAATCAACTTTTCGGAAATTTGGGGGCGAATGTTTTTCATTATAATTTTATATTTTGTAACTTTAAAATTTTTTTTGTCTTTTCCACTCTGCAATTTTTTTTCCCTGTTTTCAACACCCCCCAAAGGATGAGGAGGTTTTTTCCCTGGTCACTTTCTCCACCTAAATCAGTGTTTTCTGATTCGGGCTGTTTTTTCTGGTCGGCTTTTTAAAGGGGTTAAAAAAATCTAATAAATTAAAAAAGAAATTAAACCCCCCGCGATCACTGGCAAAATTTAATGTTCCAAATCTGAAATACAGATCAAAACCCAAAAAGACCCAAAAAATGACCTTTTTTAAAACGGGATCCTGTGTTAAATCATACAAAAAAACCTTGTTCAAATCAAAGGGAGAAAATCTACTTGAACTATTTTAGTGTAAAAACCTAAAAACCTTTTTGTCCTACACTTTTTACCAAATTCTTGATCCTAGTTGCGCTTCATACCTTTTTTGATACTTCAAAATGTCTTGTGGGCGCCATTTGTTGAATCTGTTCTATGTTTAATTTTCTTTCCCCGAGTACTGTTTTGTTTTTCCCAAAGCTGCAAAGAAAAACAGCCTTTCCCTTTTTTGGGCCAAAAAAGCTTGGGCATCAACTTGATCAAACATAAGTTCCGGAAGGTTTTGGCTTTCCCTTATCGTATTTGTTTATTGCTGTTCATGTTTTTTTTTTATTAATTATAAATTAAATTTTTTTTTTTTAAAAATGAGCACCGAAAAAATGGGAACCCCCCTTGTAAAACCATTCGGGGTTATTGGGGGCCTAAGTGTAAATACCAATGCTTGGTAAAAGCCTGTTAAAAAAAAACCGGCAGATCTTGGCAAACTAGACTTTTTAAGACTCGGGAAAGCGATTGCTATCATTTACAGCTTCATTTTCGACGAAAGATTTTTTTGTTAAAACAAGGAAAAATTCCAGACATTTTTAAAATTTAAAAAAATACATTTATAAAATGGCTTCACCCCGTAAGATTATTTTGGGGGTGCTTTGTTTGCGCTTTCTTTTTAAAAACGGGAAAAATAATTTCCCATTTTTACACTCCGGGATGGGCACGGAAAAAAAAAGACATAACCCAAAACAAAAGGGGCAACTAGCCGCAGCACAAGATCACAAAGAAAAGCAGAGAATTGAGCAGTTAGATTTTATTAACGACACACGAAAAAAACAGGGGGAAGCGCTTTCACATTTTTAAAAAAGTTTATCAAAGCATAAAAGAATATTATCCCTTTTGACAGGTAAAAAACCCAAACGAGAAAATTTCCCCCAAACCAAAAAATTTAGCGACTTTTTTTCATCCAAAAGAAAAACAAAAAATGCAAAAAAACCGTTTTTTGGGCTTTGGAGACCGTTGTGATTTTTGTTTTTTGCATAATTTTGGTGAATAAAAAAGAACAAAATTTATTATTCGCCAAAAGGATATTGGGAAGGGGGAAAAACAGCAATCCCAAAAAACTAAGCCAACCCGCGGGGATCCGTGAACAAACGCGAAGGGGAAATTTTTTTCTAAACCAAACGATTTGGGAAAATTTTTTTACCAGCGCCTAAACGAAAACAAAGACCGCACTTTGTGAACACAACGCCAAAAACACCCATCAAATGGATCTTTTTTATAACCCCATTACACGAAATTTTAAAGAAAAAGATTTTAAATACCACTTACAGTCATTTCGTTTGCTTCCAAAATACAAAGAAAAAGGAACCATTAAAAACAAAAAAAGTGCTTCTGCTGTTGCTGTTGCTATAAAAACGAATTTTATCAACCCAGGCCCGTTAACTTATCCCCCCGGGAAGATTCAATCGATGATGGGAAAAAAATTTTAAAAGGGCCCAAATGAATCCAAATTTAAAAATTTAAAAAAATAAAATTACCATTAAAAAGAGGCAATTTCCCGGGGTTTTTACAGATCAAGGCTTTTTGTTTTAAAACTTTTAAAAAACGTTATCTGAAAGACTTTTCTCCTTTCCGTATCACAGAGAGCCAAAATTTACAAAATTCCCCAACACCGAATGGGTTTGAAGGGGCCCTAATTCTACTGCAATGAATAATGAAAAAATTTAAAATTAAAAAAGGGCTAAAAAAAGGGAAAAAAGCAATCAAACAACAAACAAAAAAAGCTGTTGAAGGAGAGTCTTCAACCAGAAACCCATTCCAATTTTTGGTTTTAAAGTAAGGGACCTTTTTTTTGCCGGGAAAAAGCAAAGGGGGCACTCGCTTCAGGGCAAAAATCCATTTGGGGGGTTTACCCATATGAAATAAAAAGAATTGTAAAGTGAAAACCGCCCCTGTAATTTTTTTACGGGAAAATGACACAAAAAAAAACCCAAACCGCCCCCAAAAATCTTTTTTGAAGGAAGAACTTTCAGATAAACCCGCCAGACACAGTTCCGCTTTAACGATTTACGTAAAAATATTTTTGGGTTTAAAAAAGGAAGGCCCCAAAAAAAAGAACCTGGAACTGAAAAGGAAAAACAAAAGAGGTACAAAAATGATAAATAAAAAAGACCCCTTGGAAAATTTAAAACGAGAAACAATTTATACAAAATTTTTGCAAATTTAAAACAACACTTTTTAGGGTCAGCAACACATGCTAAAACCCCCAGTCACCTACAGCCCAAAATCCCCAAATTTTTTACTATCAAATTGGGAAAAAAGAATAAACTTAAAAAAAAAAAAAAATTCGAGCGCATCAACCAAAAATAAAAAAAATTTTTCTGAATTTGGGGGAAGATTGATTGGGTTTTTTTTGATAAAAGGCACCACCGACCCCTGGAGGTCTGCCCCGACAGGGTCGGCCCAAAAAGGAGTGAAGGGAATGGCTGACCTCGCACGCCCGCAAGAGCCCACACGAGAAAAATTACGATCAACACCCCATTTATTCGCACCAGCAAAATAAACATTCCAACACACACAACATGCACAATCACAATCAAGCACTCCAACGCACACAACATGCACAATCACAATCAAGCACTCCAACACCCACAACATGCACGATTATAAATAAACATTTCACCATACGACGTACACAATCACAATTACAGCATTCCAGCACATATGACATATACACAATTATAAAGAAACATTTCCAGCATCGATCCCTTTAACACCATGGAGTGCGTCCACACCCCTGCCTCTGTCAAGTCTACTGGGAGCACCCTGTCGCACTAGGTGCTCCGAACCGGGTCGGTTCTCGCAGGGAGTCGCTCAAAGCCGACACCTCGACTCACAAGCAGGCAGTGAAGAGCGTTTTGTCCCGGTGGGGGGGGGGGGGGGGGGGGGAAACGTGGCGCTGTTTACTGGAGGTCCTGGACGGGGGTCAGGGCCGGCCAGTCAGGACGGCGGGCTCCTCTACCAGTCCGCGGTCCCGACCAGGGCGTGGCCTCGACCAGCGCGTGGCACCATCCAGTCCGCGGTCCCAGCCAGAGTGTGGCCTCAACCAGCACGTGGCACCATCCAGTCCGTGGTCTCAGCCTGAGCGTGGCCTCAACCAGCACGTGGCACCATCCAGTCCGTGGTCTCAGCCAGAGCGTGGCCTCAACCAGCACGTGGCACCATTCCAGTCCGTGGTCTCAGCCAGAGCGTGGCCTCAACCAGCACGTGGCACCATCAGTCCGTACTCCGGGTGAAGCCCCGAAAGGGGGGGGAAACGTAGCTGGGAGGAGAGGAGAAAGGGGGGAAGGAAGAAGGAAGGAGGAAGGAAGAAGGAAGGAAGAAAGAAGGAAGGGTACTGGAACCCCGCCGTCAGTACAGTCTGACGCATGCTGCTAAATCTTAACAGCCACTCGCATGATGGCGAGGGGAAGTCTATCAAACGCACCAACAGCCCCAGTCAACACAGACCTGAGCATAACACAGTAAACCGATCAAATCGTTAAAGTCTTCTCACATGAAGCAGGTAAGGGACTGCATTAAATCAACAGGCTATAAAACAAATATGAATTATCTTCACCTTCTCTCACTCACGTTAACAATTTCCTTTCTTAGGAAATAAACCAACACAGCGACCATCGCTTAATAACTGCCACCACATTTGCAAATAATAATTCAATGGCATAATTGTCACATTTTATAGCCACATTTCAAAAATAACACGAATCTCCAACCACGCATCCGAACGACAAATCATGCGTACGCACACTCGCGAACATAAAACTCGTTCTCCTTGCCACACACAAACAGACGGTGGCCGAAGAATAAGAGTCGGCGAATGTGGACAGGGGCGGACGAGCGAGACCAAGCAAGTTCCAACCTGAATCACCAGGTTCTCTCCATCCCACCGACTACCGCATCACCAGATGCATAAAACAGGAGAAAGAATTTTGGATATAATTTAGAATGGCCAGGTTAAAGATTGAATTAACCAGAGAAAAGGTCTCAAACAATATTTCTCTTACAATTTCGAAAACAAAAGAAAATTGCGCAAAAGAGAAGACTAAGCGGCTAACAACAACAAACCAAAACAACAAACCACGAAACTGATGCTTATCCAGCTACCGTGGGTGACCCAGAAGAGGCGGGTCAAACGACTCTCTCTGCCCTCTGTCCAGTCGAGAGGACAGAGGCACAGGTGCGGAAAAAGAAGAAGTGATGTCCCTCTCCTTACAGGCCGACTGTAGGAATGAAGATACGACTGTACCCTCGATGATACGGTGAAGAACCGAGACCGGAGCAGGCGCTCCCAGAGACATCTTCCGCTCGAGTGAAGAGCTAACCTCCCTCAGCAATGGCGGCAACATGCCATGCTGCGTCACAGAGTGAGCATACTTCAACTAAAAGAAATGAAGCACGTGCGACAGGTAAAAAGACAGGCGAGAGGCCGATAGACAGCAAGTTCGAGAGAAAGGTACCAGCCACCGTTGAACCTACAGGATGAATAGCACGGGCAGTGGAATAAGAGAGAGAGAGAGAGAAAGCAAACCGAAGTTGAGCTGAACTACACCAAGGTGCAACCGCCACCACAAGCCACATTAAGGGACGGATACACGACAACAGCAACGACAATAAACAAATGAATAATTCCGCCACCCTAGATGGGTCAAACGTCGTAGGCCTCGTGACAAACTCGTGACAAACCCCCTTCTAAAAGCATCTGTTTCTCTGAGATACAGTGCTCCTTTGAACCTTGACGCATGTGCAAATTCACAACAATGGGACCGAACCAACTCTCTGTGCTCGACAGAGTCGAGGAATCCAATACAAACATTCTACGATAGAATCATACAGGGAAATACATAATACTACATTTATCAAACAACTAGCAAACCTTCCAAACCATGAAAGTAACAATCCGAACCATTGGTGATTCACTACGTTAACATCACTGAAGTGAAAACTGTCACTACACTGATACAGAGACCAAAAGGGGATATAACCCTGGTTGAGGGGAAGTGTCCCTCTGACCGATTTTCCATGTGCTGACTACGGAGCTCGGTAAGATAGTCAGCATCCGTATTACAGGAACCCTTGATATGACGGAAAGTGAACGCATGACTCTGCAGTTCCACTGCCTAACTCATGAGTCGACGACTGGACTGGCCGGATCCGGTCAAGCACTGGAGAGGATGATGATCGCTCTCCAGTACAAACTTCCGGCCGTACTTCTTCTTGGGCACGCCAGTGCGTGTCCAAATCTGCCTGAGAGATTCAGCAACAGTAGGGGCATCGATAGTCCTAAGCGGGACAGCCTCTGGGTATCGACTCGCAGATTCTACCACTACCGAAGTGTTAGCGGTGACCGCGATCGGATGGTGGATTAATGGGTCCCAGCAGGTCGACCCCAACCTTGCTGAATGGCTCCCCAACCAGAGGCACTGACCCTAGGGGAACACGCTTCAAGCGACCCTTAGGCGTTGTCCGTTGGCAGGACATCGCAACTGCGGCAGTACTGCCTAACCTGCGAGTTCATCCCTGGCCAGAAGAAGTCCTGTCTTACTCGCTCGAGAGTCCGCTTGGAGCCCATATGACCTGCCATGGGGGAATCGTGGGCCTGCCGGAGAACAGACTCTCTCAAGCTTTGGGGAACAACAAGCTGTTGGCCACACGATCTGCCTGAGTGAAAACCCTAAAGAGGATCCCCTTGTGGAGCTTGAAGCTCATCTTGGCGTGTCGGGCAGACTGAGCGGGACGACCTACCAGTTGTCGCAGGCGTTGGACATCCAAGTCCCTGGCCTGAAGACGGATATGCTAGCAGGATCGGCCCTGGCCAGAACTCGTCAGAGATCGGCTGGAGAACGGGACGCAATTCCTGTTCCTGCTTCTTAGCTTTGGCGCGTGTGGTGACTCCCACACACGCCTGTACGGGCAAAATCCGTAGACACGGGCTGACTGCGTCCGTCTGCGAAGGTGATAGTATTCCCTATGATAAGGGAATACAGAGGTCGCTCCACCGCGATGGCCCATACTTCGCCACAGAAGTAGGGGGTGGAGATAGAAAACGAGTACTGAAGGACGGGTGGAGGTAAAACCAGCCTCCAAACCGCACACATCGTAACTGGCGCCCCGCGGGCCTTAGGGGAAACTAAATCCTTATCCACAAAGAGTGTTGATGCTCCCGAATCCTGATGGTGTCGACAAGGAGGAACCAACAACAGAGAGAAACACTGGGCACTCTGAATCACCAGAAGCTGGGATGGAACCCACGTTAGCCGAGGCACGAGGATGCTGGAAAGGACTAGCCCATGACTACAGGGCTCTAGGGCAATCTTTCTGATGTGGCCAGGACGACACAAAGAAAACAAAATCGAGGTGCTGAGATCCCGATGAACTGCCTGCCTTGTTCACCCCGCTAGCAGTTGTCGGCGCCTTATTGCCACTAAATCCTGTGGAGGGCTTCTCTCCGTATCTGGGCGATGCCATAAGCCTGCGAGCTTCAGCAAACACCTCAGCGGTACGAATCGCAGCCGCGAAATCCTGAGGTGCTGTCTCGCCTATCCGGATCCTCAACTCTGGGGACACAGTGTTGGTGAGCTGTTCAATGAGGATCAGATCCTCAGCTCCAACTTGGCCAACTGACGCCAGTACCCTAGCGTTTTGCGCAGCCTATCACCAAACTGCACGAAGGTCTCGTCGTTATTCTTCTTCATGGACCTGAACTTCCTCCTGTACGTCTCTGGGGTAAGGTGGAAAAACGCTTACGCAGAGCCAACTGCATGTTGCATAAGACGCACCTTCATTTAGAGTGAGCACACACTCCTTGCAGCACCCGACAACCCAGAAAAAAGGTGCATGGCCTTTTGTTCCTCAGACAATTGGTATGAAGTAGCTACCTTGTCAAAATGCTCTAAGAACATATCTATGTCCTCGCTAGGTCTGAACTCTGGAAGCTTTAACTTTGGGCCTCTAACTCTATCACCTGCCTGGTGATTAACCCCTGACTTACAGATGCGGGAGACCGCGAAAGAAGTTGTTCCATCTCCTCCCTACACAGAGCCTCCATCCTGTCTAGTTCTTCCTACGGAGGGCTTCCTGCCTGGCAGCCTCTTCCTACGCCGATCCTCCTGTCTGGCAGCCTCCTCCCTACGCTGGGCAGCCTCCTCCCTACGCTGAGCAGCCTCTTCCTTACGAAGAGCCTCCTGTCGGGCAGCCTCTTCTCTGCGCAGCATAGCCTCTTCCCTATGCAGAATCTCCTGTCTGTCAGTCTCCTCTCTGCGCAGAGCCTCCATCCTATCCAACTCTTCCCTACGCTGAGCAGCCTCTTCCCTACGCTGAGCAGCCTCCTCCTACGCTGCTGCTCTAGAAACATCAGGACAGAGGTGATGTCCTGGGAAGGATTCACCACTCCCGACAAGGGAGGATGACCCGTCTGACCCGTCCCTTGGGTCTCGACCTTCCCATGAGGAAAGTCCCCCGGGGCATACTCCTTACGAGGGGAAGCATGGAGAATAGGGGGCTTTGGTTTCTGCGACTCACAGAAGCCCACAGTTGCTTCGCTATACTCTGACGCTTTCGAGCGGAAGTGCCAGTCGGAGTCTCAGCAGGAAAATCCCCTAGCGAAGAAGAAGTGAAAAGTACTCGCTGGACTACCTGCTATAGCACTGGAATAAGTAGAAGTTACCGTAGTCGAGTACTGGTACTAATAGTCGGGATACAGTAACATTTTGAATACCCTTCTTCTTCGACGCCCGCGTCGCCATACCACCAGCACGGACGTTGCCATGACAAACTATATCCTACAGTTATCAAATACAGGGGAAAGACTATTCCACTTGAAAAACAAATATTTTAGGGGTGTGTGTATATGTGTGTATGTGTGTGTGTGCGTGTGTGCGGACAAGTTCCGGTGCTCCCACTCTGGCAACACGCGCTCTACAACATGAGCAACAGTGTCGGTGGGGCTCACGAAAAAAAAAAAAAAAAAAAAACTATGTCGGCTGCCCCCACTCTGGCAACACCGCGCTCCACAGCACGAGCAACAGTGCGGTGGGGCTGGCCGGAAAAAAAAACAAACAAACTGGCAGACGGAATCGGAGAGAGGAAAAAACAAAGGGACACTAACGTCCGATACAACCCCTGTACTCAATAACCCGGTAGAGAAAAAAAAACAAGAACTGGCTAAATACAAAACAGGAATGGAGACTGGCGGCAACAGAAAGGCAAGACTTACGGCCGTACCTGCGTGAGGTACCCGGCGGAAGGAGGTTCTGGGACGCGGTCGACTCCCCTCGGTCTCACTCGACTCCCGAGTCACACCGGATGTTCCCTCAGGCCACAAGAAGACTCCTTCACGCTAGAGTCACCCAGCCAACCACCACAATACAAACACGACAAACCAACTAAATGAATACAAAACAGACAGAACTAAACAGGTACTCCGCGAAACGAGAGAGACAGTCAGAGCCCTTCACATCCCGGACGAGCCCCCACAATTGTCACGACCGACCCCTGGAGGTCTGCCCTGCAGGATCGGTCTAGATGGGAGTGAAGGGAATGGCTGACCTCGCACGCCTCGCAAGAGCCCACGAGAAAGATTACGATACAACACCCCATTTATTCGCACCAGCAAAATAAACATTCCAACACACAAACATGCACAATCACAATCAAGCACTCCAACGCACACAACATGCACAATCACAATCAAGCACTCCAACACCCACAACATGCACGATTATAAATAAACATTTCACCATACGACGTACACAATCACAATTACAGCATTCCAGCACATATGACATATACACAATTATAAAGAAAACATTTCCAGCATCGATCCCTTCTAACACCATGGAGTGCGTCCACACCCCTGCCTCTGTCAAGTCTACTGGGAGCACCCTGTCGCACTAGGTGCTCCGAACGGGTCGGTTCTCGAAGGGAGTCGCTCAAAGCCGACACCCCGACTCACAAGCAGGCAGTGAAGAGCGTGTTCCCGGTGTGGGGGGGGGGGGGGGGGGGGGGGGGGGGGGGAACGTGGCGCTGTTACTGGAGGTCCTGGACGGGGGTCAGGGCCGGCCAGTCAAGACGGCGGGCTCCTCTACCAGTCCGCGGTCCCGACCAGGGCGTGGCCTCGACCAGCGCGTGGCACCATCCAGTCCGCGGTCCAGCAGAGTGTGGCCTAACCAGCACGTAGGCACCATCCAGTCCGTGGTCTCAGCCAGAGCGTGGCCTCAACCGCACGTGGCACCATCCAGTCCGTGGTCTCAGCCAGAGCGTGGCCTCAACCAGCACGTGGCACCATCCAGTCCGTGGTCTCAGCCAGAGCGTGGCCTCAACCAGCACGTGGCACCATCCAGTCGTACTCCGGGTGAAGCCCCGAAATGGGGGGGGGGGGGGAAACGTAGCTGGGAGGAGAGGAGAAAGGGAGGGAAGGAAGAAGGAAGGAGGAAGGAAGAAGGAAGGAGGAAGGAAGAAGGAAGGAAGAAAGAAGGAAGGGTACTGGAACCCGCCGTCAGTACAGTCTGACGCATGCTGCTAAATCTTAACAGCCACTCGCATGATGGGCGAGGGGAAGTCTATCAAACGCACCAACAGCCCAGCTCAACACAGACCTGAGCATAACACAGTAAACCGATCAAATCGTTAAAGTCTTCTCACATGAAGCAGGTAAGGGACTGCATTAAATCAACAGGCATATAAAACAAATATGAATTATCTTCACCTTCTCTCACTCACGTTTAACAATTTCCTTTCTTAGGAAATAAACCAAACACAGCGACCATCGCTTAATAACTGCCACCACATTTGCAAATAATAATTCAATGGCATAATTGTCACATTTTATAGCCACATTTCAAAATAACACGAATCTCCAACCACGCATCCGAACGACAAATCATGCGTACGCACACTTGCGAACATAAAACTCGTTCTCCTTGCACACACAAACAGACGGTGGCCGAAGAATAAGAGTCCGGCGAATGTGACAGGGGCGGACGAGCGAGACCAAGCAAGTTCCAACCCTGAATCACCAGGTTCTCTCCCATCCCACCGACTACCGCATCACCAGATGCATAAACAGGAGAAAGAATTTTGGATATAATTTAGAATGGCCAGGTTAAAGATTGAATTAACCAGAGAAAAGGTCTCAAACAATATTTCTCTTACAATTTCGAAAACAAAAGAAAATTGCGCAAAAGAGAAGACTAAGCCGGCTAACAACAACAAACCAAAACAAACAAACCACGAAACTGATGCTTACCAGCTACCGTGGGTGACCCAGAAGAGGCGGGTCAAACGACTCTCTCTGCCCTCTGTCCAGTCGAGAGGACAGAGGCACAGGTGCGGAAAAAGAAGAAGTGATGTCCCTCTCCTACAGGCCGACTGTAGGAACTGAAGATACCGACTGTACCCTCGATGATACGGTGAAGAACGAGGACGGAGCAGGCGCTCCAGAGACATCTTCGCTCGATGTGAAGAGCTAACCTCCCTCAGCAATGGCGGCCAACATGCCATGCTGCGTCACAGAGTGAGCATACTTCAAACTAAAAGAAATGAAGCACGTGCGACAGGTTAAAAAGACAGGCGAGAGGCCGATAGACAGCAAGTTCGAGAGGAAAGGTACCAGCCACCCGTGAACCTACAGGATGAATAGCACGGGCAGTGGAATAAGAGAGAGAGAGAGAGAAAGCAAACCGAAGTTGAGGCTGAACTACACCAAGGTGCAACCGCACCACAAGCACATTAAGGGACGGATACACGACAACAGCAACGACAATAAACAAATGAATAATTCCGCCACCCTAGATGGGTCAAACGTCGTAGGCCTCGTGACAAACTCGTGACAATAAAGTTGATGAAAAATATGAACCCGAACATAAACCCGAAGAAGATATATGTTTAGGCTGTTTTCAATGCCCAATTGCATATGAAAATCTGGATTAACAAATACTCGTTTTGTGTTTGTTCTGTCTAATGACTTCTTTGTTACAACAGTTGTGTTAATCTCATGTAGATTAGATCGTAGTTTTACGTTGTCATGATGAAAAGTATGTTTATTGAACAATGCTTCTTTGTAGTTGTCATGCGATATGTTTGACTGCACAACACTGCGAGATATTCCCTTTGCTTTTTTGATAGTTTTCTCCTGGCTCGAAATACTGTACATTTTTTACCTTAACCCAACAAACTCCTTGATCACCTTTCCAGATAATTCATCCTTCATCTTTCCTAAAACCTTCTTGTTAACGGTTGAATGCAAAGGCGAATCTTTAGGATAATCAGATGTGTCGTACCATCCCGCATGCCCTTTAGCTACTTCTAATTCCATGTCTTTATAGATGTCTTCAGTAGGGATATCTATAACAAAACTGTATCTGTGTAAAGTACTCTGGACTCAGGATACGAGGGCTTAAAGTAGTCATAAAGAAATTCTAACATCAAAAGCTTTGATAATTCTAAAACAGTAAACCAATAAAAACGGGCTTATCCAATTTGACTTTCTTTTTTTTCATCATTATACCAAAAAGCTGATCATGAAATCTTCTGAGTCCTGATAATTAGGTTTAGAAGTCAGCTTAATTGCATCGTTCTCTCTGGTGACCAATCTAACATCTTTACGCTTGTGCGGATTCTCCATAGTCTTTCCGAAAACAACTGTTGTTCATCTTTTTCTGAAGCATCTGTGGATTTAGTTCTGAGATCAGTGTTCTTCATTATGTATGGTTTCATGAACTGTTCTTGATCAAAAGCAATTATACGATGAACAAGCTGTCAACTTCAAACATGTCTTAAATAAAATTGTTAGAAGTCTGTAATGACAGACATAATTTTTTTTGCCTCGAAGATTAGGCACAAGTTTTAGGCGGCTCTGTTTTTGCCGTCTTTAGACTTTCTGCTGCTATGGATAGTCATTATGCAGGTCATGGAGTTCCTGAGGATATTCTAAGTCACTTCCAGAATAAGCCCCCTTTCCCATTGGCGTCAAATGTCAACCACTTTAATGTCTTTGAAATTTTTTGTACCACCACCTTTTTTTG
>JAFLJL010001650.1:0-31955 GCA_018398815.1 Conus ventricosus | reverse complement strand
TTTAATATTTTCTGATTTAACCTGGCAGAATGTGTTCTTTTGGAGGGGAGGGCGGGGGGTGCATGGGGGGAAAAGAGGGGGGGGGGGGAAAGGAGAGGGGGGGGGGGAGCGGGGGGGGGATTCTTCAGCCCCTGTAGTGTGTGCGTATGTGTTTTTGGGGTAGGCTTTTTGAAGAAGGGAGGGAAAAAAACAGTGATTATTAAACACACACCCCTTCCTCTTTTGCTCTTGCACTCTCTCTCTCTCTCTCGTTCTTTGCTAATCTCAATCTGACCTCCGAACTTTCATCTGTTATGCCACGAAGTTACCCATTGCAATGACCATAAAGAGAAGACAGTTTAGCATGTTATTAGCTGTAAATCTTACTGTTGGAGACTAATCCTAAAGACACTTTAGATTAAGAAAACAGAAAACAAAAATCAGCATTTTTGGGTCAACTTTAACTATATCGACAGAACCCCCCCCCCCCCCCCCCCCCTGGGCTTTTTTGAGCCTATTCCACTATATGTGCCCCAAGACATAATAGACAGATTTAACAATCAAGCAAACCAAACACCTCTTTCCACCTTTTCGAAACAATATCTCACACCCCAACACACAACACACACACAACACCCCCACACACACAACACACACAGATTGGGACCCTCCCCCCCCCCACCAAGAACAAACAATCAAGCAACCAACCCCTCACCCCCCTCTCCCTTATACCCTTTTCTAAACAGTATCACACACACACCCCACACACACACACACACACACACACACACACACACACACACACACACATGCATTCCTCAACTACACTCATTCTTGGTGGACAGACAAAACAGCCCAGACAGACACCACGCTGCAGACAACTCGGCGGAGTTCAGCACCTGGTTCCAGCTGTCCGGCAAAGCGATGGATGCGGTCAGCGCCGATGCCCCTCATGTCGGCCAGCTCATAGACAGCTCTGCGTCCACCAAGGGGTCCCTCCTCCGCAAAGAACATCACCCGTGGGAACCGCTGAGAATCCAAGGCAATCCCGAAACCCCCAACCTACAGACGAAATGGAACGGGTGAGAGAGAGAGAAGAGAGAGAGAAGGGGAGAAGAGAGAGAGACAGACAGACAGACAGAGTGAGAGAGAGAGAGACAGACAGACAGAGTGAGAGAGAGAGAGAGGAGAGACAGACAGACAGAGTGAGAGAGAGAGACAGAGACGGACAAAAAGAGAAAGAGAATAACTGATTAACAAATGAATGATTTTATGATTGAAGGAAACTTGAATAAGCATTTAGTGCTGTAGAAAATTTGACATACACATGACAGAGAGAGAGAGAGAGAGAGACTGAGAGAGACAGAGAGAGAATCAAGAATAGGAAAGATAAGGAAAAAAAAGAACAACAAAGATAATACATGGAGACATGACCATCATAGAAAAAAAAATCTTCTGCGTGTATAGTTACAGGCGCATCATGGAACTTACACTGACTCACATATTCAAACGAATCACCGTTGAAACACTCAGAATGAGGCTGTTACGGAGAGAGAGAGAGAGAGAGGAGAGAGAGAGAGAGACAGCGAAAGAGAGAGAGAGAGAGAGAGAGAGAGAGGAGAATCTATGTGATTTTAAATGACAAACCCAGCAAACCCTGCATTACATACATGTAATGTTTTTTTTTCCCCTTAAAAATAAAATAAGAGTAACATCAACATTAAGAGGGGTTTAGAAATTTGATTCTGCAGTAAACCACCAGGTACTGAAGACTTGATTTTAAAAAGATCTTTTTGGGAAGGTTTACATCATTTTGTGAGCATGGATTTTCTCATTAAACTGAAATTTACCCAAACAGATGGAGGAGTGAACCCTGAGATAATCTTGAACATGAAGACTGCCTTGTTGTATTTCAATTTCAGAGTATTGAAGGATACCCAAGGTTGCATGGTATGAATAAGATAAGGCTGACGATTCACACTCAATTCTTGTTTTTTTACGCAGAAGAATGTAATTAAGTCTATGTTCATTTTCAAAGTTCGCGTTTTTACACTTTCCGTTGGTTAAACAAAATGTTTTTTAGGTTTATGTTGGGACATAAAATAAAGTCAAAAGTGCCAAAATTTCGCCCTGCAATGGCGCAAGCACGATGTGGCACGCATCTGCAGGAAATGACGTTGCTCGCCGCGCCCGTCGTGAACGTATCAAAAAGCCTAAATTCAGGATAAAACCCTGAGAAGTTCCCCCGTCGTGAAATCAAACCCCTAACAAAAAAAACCCAAGGGGGGGGGGGGGGGGGGAAAGAGGAAAAAGGTGGGGGAAAAAGGGGGGGGGGGGGGGGGGGGGGGGGGGAAAAATGGACGATCGGGGGGCAGGAATGGTGGGGTAGGCGAATGCCCTGGTTACAGGGCACACCCAGTAACCTGTCCTGGGGGCATTTCTCCTTTCCCCACGTTCCCTTTTCCCCTTCCCCACCCCCCCCAAAACCCCCCCCCCCCCCCCCTCACCCCCCCCCCGCCCCACCCTTCATCGCCTGTCATGTGGAGGCACATCAAAATAACTGACTTGAGAGAACAAAAAACGTTCAGACTCACTTGCTCCCCCAAACCGATTTTTTGGGGCGAAAGTGCCCTAAAACCGCCTATTCCTGTTTCTCAAAAAGAAACCCAAAAAATAACGACCCAAAAACAAACATACTGTGCAGGGTTATCCGTTTTTAATACTAAATTTTTAAAGTTTTTAGATTTCAGTTTTGTTTAATCCTATGTTTTTCCTGATCATTTTTAATAACTATTTTCGCGGGAAACATTCTCAAATGGTCTTTGTCTTTCATGGAAAAAGAAAATACGTCTTTAACTGTTTCTTAAAGTCTTTTTAAAATGAGTTTTAAAATTTTTCATAAAATCCACACACTTATCCCGCATGCCTTCCACTGAAAGCTAGTTTGACAAATTTTTCCTTTTTAACATTTCTTTCTGCTGAACAGTCATCTTTAATAAATAGTGTTTCGTTCCTTTCAAACTCTATAAAACTGTTCTAAACACTCACCAGTTTTTTGCAGGGTTAACTAAATATTTTGTCATCATCTGCAAAAAACCTTCACAGAAGCTTTTTTCCTTTTTAAGTGTTGGACAAAACTACATATGATTAAAAAATTTAACGTTAAACTGTTTGTAACAGGGCGAGGACAAAAATTTTTTTTCCACAACCAGTCTGTCCCCCCAAATAAGAACAAAAAGGGGGGTTTTTGCATAAAGTTTAACTGCTCCTTTTTTTCTAAATTTTTAAACTAATCCAGTTTTTGTTTTTTCTTGCTCTGTCAAAACTTTTTCAGTAAAAAAAACCTATAAGGTCTAAATGTGTAAGATTAATCCAATTTAGTGCGTAAGATTGTTTCATTTAGACTAATTTTGTTTTTGTTGCTTGTTGTTATAACCAATATCCCACCATTGTAAAAGACGACAGAACTTTAAGACTGTAAAGTCTAAGTTTTGCCAGCAAATTTAAAAACCCTTTTAAAAAGGACGTCCTAACGCCCACAACCCCCTCCCTCCCTTATTTTTTTAAGACAAAAAATTTCAAAATTATTGTGAAGTGTCCCTTTTTTTTTTGCGGAATGAACTTATTTTGTAAAGCATTTTTTAAAACCGTTCTCTTCTGGGGAGGATGCTGTTTTTTCCCATAGGGCTTTATTTAAAATCTTTTTCCGACTATTTCATCTGGCATAAGATTACATGAAAAGGCCAGAGTTGAATGTTTTCTGAAATTTTTTTTGAGGGAAAAAATTTAAAATGGGCTTATAATTAATTTTATTTCCATTCTAATAGGTTCCCCTAAGTCCCTTTTAAAAGGTTAGGTTTTCGAACTATTTTTTTCATACGGGCCAAACATTATTTGCCTCTAGTTGCGCGTTTTTCGTTTGGAAAACTTTTGCTGTCCCCAACCTTTTTGGTTTTAAATCGCCATCTTTTTCTCAAAACCAACAAGCCCCTATTCACCGTTCTGTTCAAAGTCCAAAAACGTCTGAAGGTCTTTTAATTCAAAAGTTATAACCTCCAGGCGCAATGTAACCCTGATTCTTCTGGCCCCAGCACAGTTTTATCAACGCATTTTTTTTTTCCAAAAAAATTGCAGGTTATCACATTTCAAAACTTCCCCGCTTTGTCTTTGATTTTTTTATTAAATGATCCGACCCCCCACAAACTAATTTTTTAAAACTAAAAATTGGGGAATTGTTTTTTTCAAATCGAAATATGCAGCTTCCCTGAGGAAGGCCCTTTAAAACTTTGGGGGCCTTCCCTTTAATAAGTTTTCATCAGGCTCGCTCATCCAAATGAACAAGATAATGAATGAAAATGCAAGATCGAGCGGATTTTCCCCCTCATAATAGTTTTTTTTGGGCTTAGCAAAAACATGAGTGGGTAAATTGCTAGTTGTAAACCCTAACATTTTAGCTGCCTCTATAAAAAAAATAAGATGTTTTCTTCTTAAAGTTTAAAATGTTAACATTGTTTTTAGATTTGCATTGTTAAGTTTGGATAAGTAAAAGTTCTCATTGCTTTTTTTAGGGGAGCAAAACCCGAAATCCCCAGGTATTTTTAACTGGCCATTTTGGTCCCTGCTCTTTTAAACTTTAAGAACCTTTTTTTTCTCCCTGTTTTCATTTTTTAAAAACCTCGTTTTGTAAAATATTTCAGAAGGCAACCATTTTGGCCCCCCCTTCGTTTTTAAAAGCATGTTCAAAAACGAAGGGGGTCTTGATTGTTTTTGTTCAACATTTTTTGAACAAATTAAAATGGTGCATTCAAATATATTGCAAAATATTTGTTGGCCGCACACAATCTTAAAAATATAGCAACTGAACTTTGCTTGCTGTGACCCAGCTGCCTTTTTTCTAAAAGGTGGTATCCTTTAAGCGATATTTAAACCCCCCCTTTTGAAAACGACCCATCAAAAAAGCGTGGTTTACACCCGATGCAGTTTTACAAACCCAAGAAATTTTGGTGTTTTGCGATCAACTGGGGGGTGGAGTGGCGTATGCTGATATTTAAATCACCATGATTTTTTGGGTGGGTCAGTGTAAAATTTCATTTCATTACAGTTCAGAGTTTTTTTGACTGAAGGGAGCACCCCATTCCAATACAAACCGTTTAATCCACTCGAAAATAGACTAACTTTAAAAGGGAAACGTAACGAATTCAATTTTAAACATCAAGACGGCTTTAGACAAGCGTTGGAAAATAATCTGGTCTGGGCGACCTTTTTTTGGGCCGCACAAAAAGTATAAAAAGACGGGATCCCCCTTTCAAAAAACTTTCTTTCAGGCAAAACTGTTCAGCCGGGGCCCCTACGGCAAGAGCATAAAACAGCAGGACAACTTTATCTTAGACACTTCTAAGGGCCTAACTAGGGGGGGAAAAAGAACAAAATAAAACTCTATTCCACTTAGTTTGGTGTTTGTGGGTTCACAGCCAGGCAAGATGGGCATAACTGATCCTTCTACGGCTTTGACGCGCAAAAAACAATACTTAGCAAATTTGGGGAGCCAAAAAATTCTAAAATGATTTCCTTCAATTTAAAAGGTACCAAATTTTTTTCAATACGCGATCGAAATGATTTTGCGTTGGCACTGGTTTACATGCTGCCTTCTGACCTCAGATTTTCAGATGGGAAATAATATAAACTATAAAAATAAAATTCTTATAGCAGGCAATGAACAAAGGGTTTGGGAAAAAACGACTAAATTTGAGCATAATATTCAACCAATAAAAACCCCCAAAGTTTAAATCTTAATCCCCGAAGTCCCCCCCCCAAATATTGAAGACCAGAAAAGCTCGCGGACCTGTTGGATGCCCATGAAATAAAAAAGCACGCTTGTTCTTGGATTAACGGGCCTAGGTTACGGGGTTTTACTTACAATTTTAACCCAACTTTTAAAGAGAACAAATGCCCCAAAAGTCTCGGCCTAAACCCAATACTTTGCTTCATAACAAAACCCAGCGCATACCCCCAAAAAATTTTTGGGAAAAGCATTTCGGTTTTCCCCAGCAAATTTTTTTTTAAAAAATCGCAAGATGATAAGTGTTTTTTTACCCTGTTTTACAGGCGGAGGCGATGGCGGCGGGGTAATGAACTTTGCCCACCCCGCCTGAAATTTTGCCATCACCATGACTTATTGCAAATCCAAAAGCTGTTTCGCTTAAAATTTGGGACCCCCGCTCTTAAACTGTTCGTATTGTTTGCTAGTGTTGTGTCTTCATAAAAAATTTTTTTCGATAGTTTTCTTATTCTATTTACTTGAGTTCGAAATTTGGTCCTTAGTAGTCAGCACTTCTAGTTTTGCTGATCTTTCTTGTTCAAGATCTTTTAGTCTTTGTCTTTTTCTTTTTTTTAATTCGGCCCCTAGGGGGCGCACACCTCAACGAGTTTTTCTTTTTCTCTTTTTTATGCTCATCTAGTTCACTATTTTGCTAAATTTTTTTGTTAATTCGCCTCTAACCCTTTTTTAAAAAGCATGTAAAGGGCCCCTTATTTCTCGCATGGGTGCGGGGGTCGTGAAAGTCTTTACGCGTTTTTTTAAAAAAACTGGTTTCTGCTTCTTTTGAAATATTATTTCATCTCCCTTTTGATTTAATTCTTTAAGTTCCATGTTTTGTATTTGGTTATCTGTTGGAGTTTTTGCATTGTTTAAAGTTTCACTGCACCCTATCTAATTTTTGGTCAAACAAGGCAAGGCGATTTTGACTTTCCCCTGAGTCTTTGTATAATTGTACTCTTGGCTAAAAAACTTTGGGGGGTTGGTTTTTAGTTGTAACCCCGAACGATTTTTGATCGCTTTTAAAAAAATGACCTCTTCAAATTTTCAAAATCTTTTGGGGTCTAAAAAATTCGGGGGTTTTTGCCCTAAACTTTTGAAAAAATGCTCCGACCGTACTTTCTGTTTTTAACGCGCATTGAGACGTGAGCGATGCCGTGCAAAGGATCTTTCATCATTCTTTCCCCAGATCAAAAACTCAAAATCTCTTCCCTTAAATTTCCCACCCATGTTTTTAAATAATTAACTTTTTATTTTTTTTTAAAAAAAAATGTCAAAACATATGCTCGATTTTTGGCCCTTTTAAGAAAGCTGAAAAAACCCCTTTTGGCTGCGGGGAAATAAAGGAATATTCTTTTCCCAAAATAATCCATCTACTTTTGATGCAGATCAAATTCTTACTGTTAGTTTTCCCAGACCTGGGAGCGGAGATTTGATCGGGCCAGGTCGCAGGTTTATTTTTTAAAATAAAACTCGCTTCAACAACAGCCCAAACAAAACATTGTCCGAATTTGGGGAGGGCATCGTTAGAAAATTTTTTGAAAACTTGAGGGGCAAGAAGTATTTCTTTAACAAGCAGACATATTTTTAACCTATTTAAAAATTTTGGGCAAACCGCGAATAAAAGGGAAGATCTTGCGTTTAAAGGAATCGGAAATGAAGAAGACTAAATTAGAATAGCCCGAACTCGCCTCGGGTGCTAAACCAAAAAGTTTTTGCTGAAGTTTTGGTATGGTAATCGCTTTTCCATTCCCCTAGATTTTGAGTTTTAAAAGCCTGCCCATATTTTAAAGGGCATTAAAAGACAGATTGTTATAACTAATTTTAATGAATACAAACGGTTTTAAATCAAAGACCCCAAAGCAAAGTACGTTTCGACATTTTTTTATTTGATTTGTAGCAACCCTGATTTGCAAAGGATTGGGATCAATATAAGTCCCAACATATATATATTACGAAAACGGCGTCTAGCAAATATCCCAAAGCAGGGCAGACACAAATGGAATTTTATTTTAGCGTCTCAGCAAGACGTTTAAAAGGTATTTTTTGCTGTGTGAAGATGAAACCTTAAAAGAGGAAGTAAAAATTTTTTTTAACCCAAAAAAATAACAAAGACAATTTTCGTTTGGGGGCTCCTAACCCTATGCTAGCGCTTAGCCTTATATCATTTTGAAAATAAGAAAATTTTTGGGGGTGGGGGGGGTAAAGTTAAACAGCAGCCCTTTTGCGTCTAAAGTCTACCCCTTCCAGTGTAAGATTTGATATTATTTAACACAAAATCGGTTTATGATTAAACAAAGGGTAACGGAGGAAAATATTTACATGGAAGGGGGAGAACTCTGGGACGTAATAAACTTCAAATTGATAAAGAAGAAAAACCCGATAAACCGTTTAATGCATTTTTTTTTTAATATATGATGCGAGGCTGACTATTAAAGGTAGAGATTAAAAGTATCAATACTAAATTTTTTTATTTTATAAAAAGAATGTCTGTTGGGTTTTACCCAAATGGCCTACGCCCCGCCAAAGAAGAGATGCAGGCAATTCTGCTGTGAAGAAAAACCTTCAGATTAAAAAACATTACACAAATGCAACAAAAACTAGAGCAAGACCTTTCAAAATACAGCAAAAACCAAACAAAGGTATTCTGTCCCTTTAACCCGTTACATATTTTAAATATGGAAATCGTTTAAAAGCCTCTATCCAGGAACGAGTGTGGCCTCACAACGGGCAAGGGTGCCCCCGCAGCTTTACCCTAGGGGGTTGTTTTACTCTCGGTCTTTGTTCTTAGCTGTAAGGCTGCTAGCAAAAAAAAAAAAAAACCCAAAAGCACACATTTGGGTTCAATAAAAAAAGGCTAAACTTATCTTCAAACGACAATAAATAAAGCCTGCTGCCAACATCACGGATAAAAGAATTTAATGTTTACAGGCTTTTGATGTACAAAAGACAAAATTTGATCTTCAAAGAAAGGCGGGGGGCAATTTTTCTAAACAGCCAGACGGAGGATAAAAAGGAAAAAGTTTAAAAAAAAATAACGAAACATTAAACTTTTTTCTAAACAGCTCACATTAACAATCCCAAAAGGGCGTTTTACTTTAGTTTTGATCCAACGAAAAAGCCGTTGATTTTTTTTGATTAATATTTTTTTAAATTTAAAAAATATTTTGGTTAAAAAGAGATCAACTGGCTAAGTATATAAAGGGAAAAAGACAAATTTTTTTTGAAGCAATGCAAGAAAATTTTTAAAGAGCATGAATGAAAAATTGATTTAGAAGTCATTGATCCAGCAAGCGTAGGGCAAGTGTTGGTCATGCATTTCTCAATTAATAAATAACAATAACCCCCCATTTAAAGTAATTTAGCTTTTTTTAATGACTTGAAACAATAAATGAGGAAAATAAAGTCGGGGTCCAACTAAAAGCAGACTATTTTTCCCTCTAATATTAACCCCTGGGGGCGCCGCCCCTGTTTGCACAGTTTGACGCTGGCTGAAGAAGCAAAATGAGAGCTTGGTTGGTCAAGGGCGAAGCCCTAGGATCAGATTAAAACATCTAAGTATGCCCCAATTTGTTGGCAAGTCTCACATTCCACACCTCCAGATTAGTCGCAAAAAAAGAGTTCTAAACAAAAAGAATACAGACAAAAAATGTTTTTTGGTGTTTTCTTGAAAGGCTTATCGCCCGCAAAACGCAGAGAGAGTGTCTAACTATCGCCCTTACATAAATGACTTAACTTATGGAATACCTTTCCGTTAGCGGGGGTTTCCTTTGATCTGTTTGAAGAACAAAAAAACCAAAACTTTTAATGTCTAACATGGATAGGAAACGATTTGGTGCGATTAAAGTGCCCAAGAACACCCAACAATAGGTAATCCAGACAAAACCATTTGACTTATGCTGATGTTTTTCACCAGGGGGTCCCGATTCACATTGATACGAAAATGAGTAGATTTTGGCCCATACTTAAAAAATTTGGGCAAAAACAAGAATTCGCAAAATTTTAAACAAGAATCCCTCTTTAAACCCGCGAGCGAACATAAAAACATTGTTGGCCCCATTTGATGTAATCAGAATAATTACGCCCCCCCCGGATCAAAGTTAGTTTTAGAAACGGGAAACGGCTGCAACATTCCCCTTTGTTGTTTGCAGATTCAAAACATCATTTTCCTTATGAGGGGCCAGCGCCAAAAAAACTTCGAAAAACTCTTAGGGTTAATCATCGATTTTTCTTTTGCCTTCATTATTGTCGGCGGATGGCGCTCATTCAGCACCAAATTATATAGGGACCAGATGTGAGAAACATTTTTAAAAAACCATGCAGCAAGTGCGTAATGATGTTCTAAAAATCTAAATTTACTGAAATCTAATGACCTGAAGTCAACAACAGTTGCCGAAACTCATGTTGGATTTGTGGTTTGGCCCTTTTCCATCAGACGCAGCGAACCCAACGTAAGAGCCATGTACTTTGGGGAAAGTTCAGAGGAGCGCGCTAAAAAATGCAATCTTCAACAAAAGTTTGAACAAAGACTGGGTGCCTCTTCTTTCATAATTTGCAGGTTACGCCCTTCATTTATAGAAGCAGAAACCAGCCCTTCAGGGTAGCATATTGACATATCAAAAAAAGTACTTTGTGTTTCATTTTAAATAACAGTTTTTTCTACAATCTATGCAACACATGATGGGTCATTTGGGCACTGGCATGTCCAAAAGCCCTGCCAAAAAGGGGAAAAAATTTTTTTGACTAACTCTTGTTAAAAAGGGGCCCTTTTCCCCCTTTATATACATGAACATTTGGGGGAAAGGGTTTGCGGATCATTTCCCGCCTAAAGGCCTTTTTTTCTTTTTAGAGGAAAGGACATCACCCCCTCCGATTACCGGCATGCTCAAGAGTTGGAAAAAATTGATTGTAAACGTGGGGACATCTGACCCTTTTAATGGCAGAGTAGTTTGTTGGGGGAGTCTTTAAAAAATTATAGAAAGACCTGCTGAAAAATTACATTTTGGGATCCTGCGCATTATTTCTCACCCGGGATGATGGGAGTTTTTTTTAAAGTTTACTGGAGTACGTTTGATTTATTGTCAAATTTCCCATGATTCAAATGATTGAAAACGGATTGGTGGGGAAATTAGATGGCGTCGCATCTTACTGTAAAGCAAACAAAAAATATTGGACGACTATGATCCAGTAAAGGTTAACATCTTAGTATTTAGATGCAAAAATCTTATGGTTGGGGGTAGGGGGCAATCACTTCCATTACGCAACTTTAAAAGTACACAGGTAAAAAAATATTCAAAAAGCATTTTAAGTGGTTGAGTAGTTTAACGCCGACGCCGCTGGTTTTATTCTAGAAGTTGACTTTAAAAAAACCCATGAACTCCATGCTGCATAATATATCCATTACAGAGAAAAATTAAAGATGGACCAAGAGAGCCGCCTAAACTTGTGCCCAATCTTCCGGCAAAAAAAATTGTCTGTCATTACAGACTTCACAATTTTATTTAAAACATGTTTGAAGTTGACGGCTGTTTATCGCATAATTGCTTTGATCAAAAAAAGTTCATGAAACCCTACACAGAGAACACTGATCTTAGAACTAAAACCCGATGCTTTAGAAAAAGACTTTTCAAGTATTGGGAAAAACAGCTGTTTTTTGGGAAAGACTATGGAGATCCGCAAAGCGCAAAAATGCAGATTAGTCACCCGAAAAAAACGAAGCAATTAAACTGATTTCAAAACCAATTATCAGGACTTTAGAAGATTTCAAAAACGCTTTTTGGCCCTAATGATGAAAAAAAAGAAAATCAAAATTGGACAAACCGTATTTATTGGTTTTCTGTTTTTAGAATTACAAAGCTTTTGATGTTAGATTTCCCTTTTTGCTACTTTTAACCCTCGATCCGAGTCCAGAGGCTTTACACGATACGTGTTTTGTTTAGATACCCCACTGACGACATTATAAAAAAACATGGAACTGGAAAATGCTAAAGGGACATGCGGGAGGATGCATCGATTATCCTAAGATTCGCCCTTTACATTCAATATAAAAAAAGGGTTTTTGGAAGATGAAGGGAATTATCGGAAAGGGGATCAAGGAGTAGTGGGGCTAAAGGTCAAAAAGTACAATTTCGACAAAAAATAAAAAACCCCAAAAAATTTTTTCCCCTTTCATCAAACTACCATTCCCCAAAAACATTGTTTTAAAAAAAATTTCACATGAAAGAAAACTCACAAACAAAGAATCAACACACGGTGTAAAAAAAAGATTGATAAACAAAAAACAAAAAGGGTTTTTTAACCAATTTTCATTCATGGCACAGCCCTTAAAAGGGGGTATATTTTTTATCAATTTATATAAAATCAATCAACTTTTTCCCAAATCTTTAAAAACTTTTTTTATTTTCTTTACGAGTTCGAATTTTTTTTATATTTCAAGATATTCTTTTTCCCCAATTTGGGGGTTTGTTTTTTTGGTGATCTGGATGATTTAGCATCATTTATTTAAACCTCGAAAATGTTTCCTTAATAGCATTAACGCATGAAATATTCCCTTCATTTTTAAGGTCCTTCCCTTACTATTCTTGGGCACTTTCCTTTTCTGACTTCCATTTTAAACTCAAATATATTTTCGTAAATTTAAATTTAAAACGGACTGTTTGGGGGGATTATTGCAGTCTTTTTTAAAAATTTTTTGAGGAGCCGGTTGTTTTGTTGTGTCAGTTTCTCGTAAATAATACAGGGCTTCATTTTTACAAATTTTTTTTATTTCATATGGGTCAACACCCAAACTGGATGGTTGCCCGATCGAGTGTCCCCCTTTTTGCTTCTCCCCCTAAATAAAGGGCCTTACTTTTAACCCAAAAGGGAATAGTTTCCGGAGAATTCTCCCTTTAACAAAATTTTTTTTTTTTCTTTGTTTTTTTGACTGGTTTTAGGCCTTTAAATTCTTCATTATTCATTGGGCAAAACTGAGGGCAGTCTTCTAACCCATTCTGTGTTGCGAGAATTGTAAACCTCTCTGTGAACGGTAGGGAAAAAAAAGTTTCGGCAACGTTTGTTTAAAATTTTCAACTAAAGCTTGATCTGTGAACTCCTGGGGTGTCTTTAATGGGGAAAATCTAGTTTTAACAATAAATTGATTACTTGGGCCCTTTAAATTTTTTTTCCATCATCAACTTGAATCATGCGGGGTAAGTTTCGGGCCTCGTGGTATATCAGCTGTATGGGAAAACAACGAGAAGACTCTTTGTGTTATTTGGGTTTCCTCTTTAAAAACTTGAAGCTATGTCAAACTGTGGTGCGTACTTAAATCTTTTTCTTAATGCATGGGGTAAATATAAAAATCCATTTGAGGGTTCGTTTTGAGTTGTATTGACAAAATGTGGTCTCTGTATTCTTAGGGGGTGGTAAATAAATTTGCCAGATCTTTTTTGAAAACCTTCCCCTTTGCGTTTGTTCACTGACCCCCCCCCGCTTGGCCCCCGCTTTTTTATTCCGTAATGCCCTTCCAAATCCTTTTGGGTGAAAAAATAGATTTTGTTCATTTTTTTTTTCAGCCAATTTTTTCGAAAAAAATACACGACAGTCATACCAAGCAAAAACCGATTTTGACTTTTGGTTTTTTTATGGTTGTAAAATCACTGAATTTTTGGGGGGAAGCTGGACTGGTTTGCCCGTTTCTAGATAATTTCTTTTTTGCTTTTGGGCCAAAATTTTTAAATGTGAAGCGCATGCCCTGTTCTTTCAGGGGGGTATTAATAAAATCTAATGCTCAAGTCTCGCCTTTTTAAAAGGGTTTGTGAGTGCTAGTTCTCCATAGCTTTGTTTGTCTTTTCTCTCGCCGTTCCCCAGTTTACTAAAAAAGCAAAATTATGCCGCTAAAAGAAGCGATTCACCACAGCGCCGCCTATCTTATGCGAGTGAAGCCATTTTTTTTAAAAGTTTTTTTTATTTAAATTTTTTTGTCATTTCCCTTTCTTAACTAGAAAATCTTCGGGCAAAAGAAGCGCATGATGCAATCGCTTTTCGAATCCTCAAAGTCTAGTTTGCCAAATCTGTGGTTTAATTTTTTAAAAAAAAGCTTTTTCCAAGCATTGAGTTTTAAAAACTTGGCCTCCAATAACAGCAGAAGGTAACAAGGTTTGCAACAGTTTTTGGTGCTCATTTTTAGAAAAAAAAATAATTATAAATTTAAAAAAAAACATGAACATGATGATCTACTACAGCTACAAGGGGGCCTAAACCTTCCTGAACTTATGAAGACCAGTTAAAGACAAGTATTATGCCCAAAAGGGGGCTGTATTTTTTGGCAGCATGTGGAAAAACAAAACAGTTTTCCCCGGAACTGATTCAGGGATTTAACAGATTTTAACAGATTCGCCGCAAGACATTTTAAAGTATCAAAAGGTTTTAAGCGCAGCTGGGGTCAGAAGGTAAAAAGTTGGGGGAAACGGCTCTTTGTTTTACACTAAATAGTCAGTAGATTTGCTCCCCTTGACTGAACAAGATCTTACGATGATTTAACGCAAGATCAGTTTTAAAAAAAGACATTAGAGCTCTGGATGGATTTTTATTTCAATTTGGAAAATTGTTTTTTGCCATTAACATGGGTTTTTTTACTTTTATCATTGATTTTTTTTCCCTTTAAAATGAACAGCGGAAAAACTCAGAACCAAAACGGGGGAGAAAATAACCAAGCCAAAAAATTTAGCAGAAAACACTGAAACCCGGTGGGGGCCAGTGAAAAAAAATCCTCACCCGGGCGTTTAAACAGAAAAAAAAATTTGCAGATGGGAAAAGCAAAAAAATTAAGTTCGATAAACTCATCATGAAAACATAACCCGCCGCGCCAGAACAAGTTGTTCAATGCCGGGTAAAAAACTCCCCGCGATACAAACTACAGCACCCAAAAACTTTATGGAAATTTAACTTAAAAACTGTTGCCATTTTTGGGGCCATTGCTCGTTTGGGGGGAGTTATTGCGGCTTAAAAATTAAAACCGTGGAACGAAAAAAAAAACAATCAAAAAAAAACTGAGCCCTAAATGCCCGAAAAGACACCGCACGCCAAACCCCCAATAACAAAGCATTATTTTGATCCCTTTGAAAAGTAAAAATATTTTAAGAAAATCAATTTTAAATTTTTTTTTAAAAAAAATAGATCAGGGGGTTTTATAAAAAAAATGGTGGCAATAAATAAAGAATGGGGTCTATAAAAAACTTTCCATAGACCAGAATTGAATCATGCGGTTGTTTGTTGCAAGAACTTCATTAAAATCTATCGGGGGAACGCTGAGCAAGACATCCTCAAAAATGACGCGTTTTTTGAGGCGTTGTTTTACATATTAGACATCACTATTTAAAAAAAAACATAGTGTCTTGTTTTTGATATTTTAAGATAACTCAAAAAAAACTTGGTTTTACTTAAGGATACTAGTTATGATCTTTGGTTTAAATTGAGTAAAAACTTGGTAAGAACTTGTGGATGACTTGGGTTTACTTTTAGGTGACTTAAGAAGAACTTGGGTGATTTAGGATGACTTGAGGATGACTTTAGGAGCTTGGGAGGACTTTGAGGACAATTAAGGATGCTTGAGGAGTTTTGGATTTACTTAAGTAAGAAATTGTGGTCTTAAAGGTGACTTGAGGGCAACTTGATAAGAAATTAGAAGTTAACTTGGGGTGACTTGAGTGTTTTGGGAGCGCGGGGTGGAGGTGGGGTGGGAGGTGTGCGTGCGCCTTTAATTATTTAAAAGAAACGAATGTTAGAATATAAAAATATTTATTTTTTGTAAAACGCAAAACAACAACAACAACAATAACAAAAACATATATACAAACACGATCGCACGCCACAACGCACGCACACAACAGGGCGCTTGGCTTAATGCCCCAAAATTGCTCCTTGAAAAGCGGTTTTGGGGGGCGCCAATGAACGTTGACAGCACAGTGTGTTATCTATCGGTGGGTGAGGGGTTAAGGCGCTTGGGTTTAAAGCCAAAGTTGTCCTTAAGAGCGGTTTTGGTTTCGGCCAATGGTTTTGACAGCAGGTGTTCTTGCGGTGGGGAGAAGGCGGTTAAGTTTTTGTTCTACAAATTGTTATAGAAAGTGACAAAAAGATGGAAAAAAAAGATGAGTGAATCAAAAGTTCCAGAGTTGACTTTTAAGAAATAAAAACCCGAGCAATCAAAAGGACTTAGCCAAGAAAAAGAAAAAAAATTGGATCAGTGATGTGAAGAAACTTAACTATTGATTGGGAAAATGAAAGCCCCTGGTGAACCCATAGACGAAAAAAAAACAATAGAATTTACCCCTTTATATTTGCTGCTATTCAACAACATTGGAAAAAGGGAATCTTTTTGAACAAAAGGAATTAAAGGGAGAACGTTTCAACAAAAAAATAAAAAACATTACCAAGCAACCTGCTGCGTCTTTCAGACAAGAAGGAAAAGAAACGTGAAAAAGCTTTACACTACAGGAAAAAATCTGTTAGAAAAACAAGATTTTTGAAAGGTTGAAAAAGGCTGTTAGTTGAAACACACTGAATCAATTCCCGGTATGATGAAAACAAAAATGTTGAAAAAGTAAAACAACATCACCAAAAGCAAAAACCTTGAAATTTAAAAGGGAAAAACAAAATCTAAGAGCTATCTAGCATTGGCAAGGGTTGAAAGCTGGTTAAAAGAAAAAGAAGAAAATTTTTTTAAACTTTGTTGAAACCCCCTTCAGCATTCTCTCGGATGGGTAAATAAATGAGGAAACTACACTCGTTTGGAAAGTACAAGCAACTTCAAAAAAAGCAAAAAACAATTTCAGAGCTTTCTCTCCCCACCAAAAAAAAACTGACTTCGAGAGAAACCGCTTTAAGCCCATTGGAAAAGGGAAAAACCCCGCTCACGTGAAGAATGGAAAAAACAGGTAAGAATTATCTTTTTCTCGAATTTTATTCCATTTTAACTAATCCCCTTTTTTTACCAGCACAGTTTAACGCCCCCAAAAAAGTACACACACCCAAAAGGAAAAAACGCAAATCCAACATAGCGTGAAGAAGGTAGTGCATGTTTGGGTTTCGCGTCATTAAACAACTAATGACTGTGTGCTGTATTTTGGGTAAAAACGAAGCCCCTTTTTTTGCGCCGGTCGTAAGACCTAGCATAAAATTAAGTGTCAGGTTCAACCAAGGGGGTTCCGGGAGTATTCTGATAGTGGAAGTCTGTGGGGTTCACTGAGGCCCTTTCAGAGCAGTTGTCGGGGGGGCTTAGCGAACATGCTAGCCCCCTTAATTAGCCATAAAAAACACCGGGCCCCTCGGGGGCCCCCCCGAGTCGTGTTCCTTCGTCTGCTTTGCCGTTGTGTCACAAACACCCCAAAAGGGGGGGAAGTTTTTTGAATATAGGTAGTACACCGGGCCCTGAAAATTTGGGGCTTTTTGAATAAATCATTTCTTCAAAATTAAAAGCTTTTCAAAGTTAACAAATCTCTTCAAATATATGGCTAAATCTCTGTCTTTAATTACAAGCTTTCAAGGGGCTTGTGTAGTCATCAAAGTGGTTCTCGTTTTTTTCTTTCTCCTCACCTTCCAAAAAACAATACTTTTCTTTGCTTAGGAAGTAAAGAATGGCACGCCTGATTTTCTTTTGTTTGATACTCGCAACAGTTTAAAAAAAACACAATCGCCTATAGCAGAATTCCCTGTGAAAAAAACACAAACCCCTGTTTGAAAGGTGAAAAACCCGAGTGGGGTTTGGTTGGGGGGGCTGCTTCTAAACGTCATATCCGGGGGCATGGGAAACCCGACATCACAAATTAAATTATCAGGGCCAACCCAAAGACGGACCAGGCGTATTCTGATAGTGCGGATTCCTGGGTGGGCGACAATTAGCAATTAAAGGGTTAAATGCTCTACGTTTGTGTATGGGGGGCCCTTCAGAGACTCCCGCTTTTCCCTACGTTTTTCCTATGGGGGTGTGTTCAGTTTTGGTACTTTTTCCCTACGTACTCTCTGAAAACCTTAGTAAATTAGTATTGAAAACGGGGTAACCTGCCGTATGTTTGTTTTTAGGGTCGTTATTTTTTGTTTCTTGTCAGAGAACAGGAAAGGGGCTTTAGGGCACTTTCGCCCAAAAACGTGTGGAGTAGCAAGTGGTCTGAATCGGGGTTTTCCTTTCTTACTTTCCTACAGAGATACACAAATCACTGACACAAAAGCACCCCGTCCACACACACACACACACACACACACACACACACACACACACTCACACACACACACATCCCTCACACCAAACCACCCAGCCCCTGCCTTGGCTTAAGGCTGTGTCAGACAACTGCATAGGCTAGAACACCAAGGCTACATCAAAATGTTGTTATGCTCAGCATACTTATGTGGGGATTCTCTTCAGTCTATGACATGCTCCTAGCATAACATTATCAGTCTCCAAAATCCCTCAAAGTCGGAGTGTGTGGCTGCCAACGTGGGGGGTAATGACTAAATCAAAAACGGTAACACACGTAATGTACTCATCCCTAGCTGATGCATTTGTACCTTCTTCTTCTTCTTCAGCATTCAGTATCTGGTTGCGTGTGAACTCGTTTTACCCTGTTGGGATACTCACACTTTACTCGAGAGTATAGTCAGTTCACTCCAACTTCGTTGAGTGCAGAAATTTGCGGGAAGAGGTTGTGGAAAAAGATAGATAAAAGATATGGTAGACAGAAAGGACAATAGACAACAGTACAGCAAAGGAGGAGACAGAGTTACTGAGAGCGAAAGGAAAAGGGGATGTTACTAGCACGAATGTCCAGAAGGAGGGGGAAACTATTTGTACAAAAGATCCCTCCCCCCGGTATCCCCATGGGGGACATTTGTACCATAGTGTTCAAGTACTTTCGGCTGTTCGGTTGATCGCTGGAGTCTTTTAGCCAGGGCACGACAACAACAACAACAACACCCCACCACAACCAAACCCACACTCGGCGAAGTCCAGATGGTACAGGGTGTACACCAGGGCGATCCGCTCCTGGGCCTTGGTGTTGGGCGTGTTGGTGACAAACCTGGAGAGGGCTCTGGCTATTGGACGGTGTAGGGTCGCTCCCACATGTCGTGAAGCAATGGCAGCAGGTTCTTCTGACTGGTTCCTCTGCAGGCCAACACCCCAAAATGGTTCTCTGTCTCTCTGTGTGTCCTTTCCTCTCTCCCGCCCCTCTGTGTGTGTGTGTGTGTGTGTGTGTGTGTGTGTGTGTGTGTGTTGTGTGTGTGTGTGTGGTGTGTAGTGTGGGAGAGTATGTGTGTAGTGTGAGTGTGTGTGTGTGTGCGTGTGTGTGTGTGTGTGTGCGTGTGTGTGTGTGTGTGTGTGTGTGTGTAGTGTGTGTGTGTGTGTGTGTGTGTGTGTGTGTGTGTCTGTGTGTGTGTGTCTGTCTGTGTGTGTGTGTGTGTGTGTGTGTGTGTGTGTGTGTGTGTGTGTGTGTAGTGTGGGAGAGTATGTGTGTGTAGTGTGTGTGTGTATGTGTGTGTGTGTGTTTGTGCGTGCGTGCATGTGTTTGTGTGTGTGTGTGTGTGTGTGTGTGTGTGTGTGTGTTTGCGTGCATGTGTTTGTGTGTGTGTGCATGTGTGTGTGATGTGTGACAGTGTGTGCGTGTGTGTGTGTGTGTAGTGTGTGTGTGTGTGCGTGTGCGTGTGCATGATGTGTGTGTGTGGTTATCTATCTACATTATATCTATATTTATCTCTCTATCTATCTCTCTGTTTCCATGTATCTGTATCTACCTTTCTATCTATATGCGTGCATGCATGCGCGCATGTGTGTGTTTGTGAGTGTATGTATGTATGTATGTGTGTATTTTGAACACATAAGCAGTGAGGGAAGTCAGAGGCTGGCTAATTATTCCCATGTTGTTAAAAAAATGACTTTGAACAAAAATTTTTTAAAAGGGGTAGGGGAGATTGAAGGATGGGTGATGGTGGTTAATGAGAGATTGAAATGGAAATGAAAAGACGGCGTTTGAATAAAACAAAAATATAACACCACTACAAGCAGCAAACCGAGACCATCATAGTCCATCCTGAAGTCATAACTATATAAACTGCCCGCCCAGAAATGCCTTATGTCCCCTGATTCAGACTCACCAGAGAGTTTCACACCACCAACCGTTCTAAAACAGTTCTAATCTAACAGCATCTCAAAGCAGCCATTAAATGTTGGTAAAGTCAACAGAGAGGAGTGGAGGAAGCTGGTTGTGAAGTCTTCTGTGGTGCCTCAAAGGTCATCAAGACTCTCGGGATAGGTGATAGGTGATAGGGGATAGGTGATAGGGGATAGGTGATAGGGATAGGGGATAGGTGATAGGTGGATAGGTGATAGGGGATAGGTGATAGGGATAGGGGTAGGTGATAGGGGATAGGGGATAGGGGATAGGTGACAGGGGATAGGTGATAGGTGAAAGTCAAATGAGAAGAAAGCACTGCCAAGAAGTAAGACTGCATAAAAACTGAAATCATGATTAGATTCAAAGTGAGATGACTGCAGCGGAACCTGCAACCAACTTCAAAGAAAAATCACTGTGCCGTCAAACAAAACAAACAAACAAACAAACACATTACAAGACAAACACCATGCTTTTCAACCTCTTTGATCTTCTTCAGGCAAGACAGACAACATTCAAGACGATGAAAACAAAGAACGAACAATCGGCTTATCTCCTAAACTGGGTGCAAATCTATTTTGCACCCAGTTTGAGGAGAGAAGTGATTGTTCGAAACACCATGCGTTTATCTTGCAGTTTGTTTTGCTTTTTTCGTTCGGCGGCACAGTAATTTTCCTTATATGTAAATTTTATAAAATCATGACAGAAAGAGTCATGAATACGGGAAGAAGTCTTTGAGCGACGCTTCAGGATCCGTTTAACTTAAGAACAGGAACTACTTTCAGAGAACCCCTGGACACTTTGTCCACACAGGGTTTTAAGGCAGCAGAGGGGGGGGGGGGGGGGGGGGGGCTTCACATATATGAAATCTTGAAGCCTTCCTAAAGGACCCACTTGTCTGAATAAATAGATCTCTCAGGGACAGACAGTGGAGACGGCTTCATGCCATCACTGAGCATCTGCACCGACAAACCAGCTAGAGGCCTGGTGAACCTGTTTTATTTTACCTGCCAGAAATGCAGATTTCATCGAAAAATGAAAAAAAAATCCCTCTTTGACGTGTACACATGCACCAATAGAGTTGTGCTCAACTGACTTGAAGTGACGATGAGGCCAGGGAGACAGGAAGGCAGTGGACTTGAACTGCTCGACGTGTCTTTCCCCGCCGCCAGTCGCATCGCAGGATAACATCCGCTTCCGTGACCAATCAGCAAGTCCACCCTGGATGACCATACATGGATTCTGGATATACATGAATATAGGGTAAAAATCTTGCTGTTTACATATCATACGCATAAGGCTGTTTCTTATTGTTTTATTTTGATACTGTACTAAACAGAAGACTTGTCATATAGTGTTGACCCTAAAAATTTCTTGATAATTAAAACAACAAAAATGATAATCTGAAGTGAAATCAAAGACCAGAATGAAGCTCCACAGCTTCACATCAATTCATCAAAACTCACTGATTACCAGTAAGAAAACAAAATCAAACTGCGTGGCCTATCATGCCTGCTCTCGAGGTGACCTCCGTTCCCCTTTTTCCTCCCTCTACAAACATGCGGATGGCGAGTTACTGTCAAAGTCAACAGGACAGGAAACTTTCATGAGGACTGTCCATACATGGACACAGTGGCACCCTTTGGAGGCAGGGGGGGAGGCTCACACCTGCTGGCTCTGTGACTACTCCAAGAACGCATCGTAAGGAACACCGGAGGCAGTTAAAGCCATGTCTGACGTGAGAGCCAAGACACACGTTCAGACAGACTGTCTGTACCTGAACTGTTCAGCACAATGTCATCAAGACACTTCCCTGGTGAGTGATAGCACTACAGTAACCACCCACTCCCCCCACTCTCTCACCTACCATTTTGCCATGATAGGAGCTTGATGACTGGCGTTACCTCAAGATAAGATAAGATAATGTTGCTTATAGCCCAGCCGACCGCAAAGGGCCACATCAGGGCTGTCACCACATTAAATCAACTCACCAGTCATAAAAAAAACAAAAAAAAACACCTTTCACACATCTCTTTAAATGACATCGTCTAGAAACGCACCAGAAACTTTGTTAAAAATCTTTCCTCCGTAAAATCTTAAATCAGATGAAAAATGTTAATCCTCCTCAAAAACTCAAGGATCAGCGTTACCTCAAAGACCCACCCTAAAGCTGCCAACAGGCATCGTTTGGAGGAAGAGGAAAACACAAAAATGATAGTTTGTCCCATGTGAGCCCAGCCAAGGGTTTGGGGTCCTCTGGCTCTCTGCCAGAACGGCATTATCCTCAGGCCAGCCCTCCGCAAGTCATAGCTCCTGGGTGAGCCACCACTTCTATACACTTGTATAATCGACAGATTTGCGCGGGTTCCACACACACACACTCATACATACACATGAATATACTTACCATGTTTATCAGGCATGTCTGTGATTGACATTTTTTTCCGATACTATTACTAATCTTGCTTTTAAAGTTCTCTCTTGTTTGTTACATTGTCCAGTTAGATATTTATATGATGCTGGTGGTCTTTCTGTGATTACATGTACATGCCCATACCTGCGCACACACACACACACACACAACACACACACACACACACACACACACACACACACACACACACAATGTATGTAAACACCACACTCTCACTCTCTCTCCCCCTCTCTCCCATCCCTCACTCCCTCCCTCTTTCTCTCTCTCTCTTTTAATATCACATACTTTTGTGAAAATGAAAGTACTGCCACTACTGCTACACTCATACATACACATGCACCACTCCTACCCCAAACACACAACACACACACACATGCATCCACACTCACACATAAACATGCAAATTCACTCTATACACACACACTAGAAAACACATGTGAAAAGTCCAAGAGAAGGCCTACATACACTGACTTTTTGACATCAGTGTCACAAGGAAGTCCCGGACAAACTCCGCTTTTTCGCTGGTGCTGTGGGTGAACACATCGTTGTATCCTTGAAAGACTCCTTCTGTGTGCCTGCACCTGTTGAAACCACACAGCATAACAACAGGATCTATGATAATGGGTATATAGGACGCTTAATCTGAAAATAGCTCTAGGCACTTACAAAGTTCTCAGCACACACACACACACACACACACACACACACACTTGCGCGCGCGCATACAACACACACACACACACGCACACATATAACACACACACTTGCACGCGCACATGCACACACACACAAACATAAGAGAAAAAAAACCTCTGAGGCTGCGAGTCGATGAAAAGCATAGCCTTGACTGATGACCTGAAAGAAGGGAGAGACTTAGAAGTGTGGCGACAGAAAGGAAGTTTGTTCCAGGCAAACGAAGACTGAAAAGAGAAAGAAAGCTCTCTGTAGGTCTTGGTCTGGAACTGACGGACCTGAAGGAGATGAGTATTAACAGAATGCAAGCACTGCGCAAAAGTGCACCGCTTGAGATCGGACAGATATGATGGAACTTTTTTTTTTTTTAACATTAACTTTCAATTTTTTTTACACACATCATACAACACAGGCCAAACAGAATCAAATCATGATTATAGGTCAGTCTGTCATGGTTAACTGAAGATGAAATGCACAGGCTGAAGATAAATAATGAACAATTGAAGCAGAGAGAACACATGCACGCACGCACACACACACACACACACACACACGCACACACACACACATCACACACAGTGTCAAAAATAACCATCACTGTACCCCACACAAACAGGCATACATGGGAATTGTGCACAAGACCATCACTTCATACACTCCACCTACCAACACCAGTATGCATGCACTCATCAAAAGTCCAAAGCTGGCAGCTGAGGTCCCACTATATATCAACTGATATATAGATGACACCCAGATTTGCTATGTCTAACTCTGTACCAAACACACACTAGTACACATTGGTACATACACACATACATATGATACAGAGACACCCAAATCATTAACGTACTGCATTACTGGATTGTTTAACATTTCGCTTGAACAAGTTTTTGTCTGGAGGTAGTTCCAGCCCAACTTTCCTCTGGTAGCTGATCGGTCAGTTTTCATGATGATATCTTCTCTTCTGACAAGTTTTCACACCTGCAGCAAATTTCTGCCTTGGTTTTGCCATCGGACCATTCATGACAGTATCTTTCAAGCTCTGGTCAGTGGTGCAACTTGAAGTTTACAGAGCTACATTAAGTGGTCAGATATTTGCACACAAGCTGTATGTTGTCTTCTGCTTGCTTCATGAGGATTTTCAAGAGCTTTTAAAGTAAACTTGTATGCCTTCATCGGAACCAGTTTGTGGTTAACCTGCATTGAAGAATGTCAAGCAGGTAACATGTGGTTTCACTTGGTCTGTTGATTTTTTTTTTTTTTTTTGCTGTTTCCATTATAACGAGTCCCATAGCTTCATTTTGTATTTTTTTCATAGAAAATTGCTCTGTGACAATGTTCTGAGCGCTAATCCATAATCAGTTATACTGAGTTTAACCACTTTAAACAGCCTTCTGTCCTTCAGCTTAATGTTGTTTCATGTATGTTGTCATTCAATCTTTTGATATATATCCAGTGCAAAGCCATCTTGAAACAACAACAGTTTAGCTCGTGTTACCTGTTTAGCTCTGTGTTACCTGTTTTCATCATTCAGTTTCCACTGAGTTTTCCTTGGACAGACAAGGAAGGTGTGGCCTGACATTTCATTTGTCCATGTTTGGCATTGCCAAAAGTTAACAGAAAGGAAATGCTGCTGCTGGAGACGAAATGTGACATTAATCTTTAGAAGCCACAACAGCAAAATAACTAAAGTTTGTCATCTTGTGCTGAGCAATCCATTCAAAAGTTTACAACAAACAAAAAAAAGACAAAAAAAGAGAAAACCATCAGGAGCCCATAACTCGCTATGCCAAAAGGCCCTTTCACCTGGAAATGCTGGAGCCAAAACTCGGCAGCCACTCTTAGTGAAGGCCTCCAGAACTGGCTGCTGTCGTAGAAAGACCCAGGTGTGCTGTGCAGACTCACCACCAAAGGTACAGCTGGGTTGATCTTCTCTTCTGGCTGGAGTCCAGGTAGGCAGTATCAAATATCACACCACCTGGTATATCTTCCCACCTGTCACCACTTGTTTGAACGTAGACGTACGTGTTTGTAACTGACCTCTCTCAATGTTCTGCGACTTTTTCATCTCTGTTGGACTAGCTGCTGTAACTGAGGCACTCTTTTTGCTTGTTTTTAACCACTGCGGCAACATTGTTCGATTCACCATACGTGACTCTGAGAAAGAAACGTTTTTGCGTCTGATCGAAGTTTTCAGATTGACGAATGCGTTGTGCTACAGTTTTGGTGTAAGTTGTTAAAAAGCGCTGAAAAACACAACGGTGCATTTGTTAATGGAGCATGTTCCGCCACTGTGTTGTCTTGCAGCAAGCGTTAGAGTTCTACAATGCCCACTGTTCGTTTCATTGGTACACACCTTCGTAAAAGAAAATTTGACATTGTCGTTTTTTTTTCTGCACAAATGGCTGTACGAACAGAAACTATGAAATTGTTGAAAATGTTCTGCGTGTAATGATTTCAGTTCTCAGAAAAATACATCAGCATGTTAAACGCTTCGGGTAGGTAACTTGACGAAAGAAACAAAATGAAAGTCACATGGAGGTCGCCATATTTGGTGAAAACGATGTGTGAGAGTAATTTCCCCTCTCTTCAGCAAGCAACGGATTGAAACAAAAGCAGACGACCCAAAAATTCAATGGGGTAAGTGACAACAAAGACGTCAATACTTTCCGTCACACTTAAGGAACAGTTCCTGTGGATTCTCCAAATGGAAAAAAAGGAAGAAAGAGAAAAGAAATGTCGATGGAGCATGAAATTGAATCATTGCTGAGGGAACGTCCATTTTGCGCCCAGTTTGAGGAGATATGTGATTGTTCGTTCTTCGTTTCATTTTCCTGAATGTTGTTTATCTTGCCTGATGAAGAACAAAAAGGTCGAAACGCGTCATGTTTGTCTTGTAATTTGTTTGCCCTTTGTCCGGAGGAAAGCTATTTCTTCTTTTAAGTTTGTTTGAATTTCCGCCAGCAGCCACCTCACTTTAACATTCTTCTTCTTCTTCCTAAAATACTGGTTCACTCAAAAACGAGTAGGTCACCAGCGCGCATGTTAAAAAGTAAAATAAAAATAACATAAAACAGTGCGACTCAGACTGTTGGCCCCTGGAGCAAATTTGGCAACAAGGGGTCGCACTCGATATTCAAGAAGTTAAAAGCATGGCAAATTCAGGCCCAGGTAATAGTAAATATCTGGGGAAGTAAAAATAGAAATCGTCAATATGCAGATCTCAAAACTGTCGAATCAATTTGTTTTATAATGAGATTGCATTTGTGGCAATCTGGATGGCACCCGCAGTGAGTTCACAGCCGTATAGAACTGGGATAAAAGAATGTAAGTGGCTGTCAATATTTGATGCAGGTATGGTATAACATTGACCGCCACTCCTGGTCCCTACATTGACCGAGATCAACATTGCTTATTTCAAGCACCTCTGCGGGTTGGTTATAATTCTGCAGATAGGGTGGCATCCCAGTTGAGCGTTTCTTGACGTTCTTGTTGACATCGTAATCCCACTCCATGTGTATGTATGTCTATATGTAAGACACGCCCCTCATCTGCCTGCACTTGAACTTGAACTTGTAGGTGTTAGAGGCCTTAAGAGGCCTGTTCACCGTTCTGATATATAACATCGAGATAAAAAAAAACTCCGCGTGCGTGGAAGGAAGAGAGTCACAGACTGAGACTATCTATGTCGTATAACATTCCGGATTGTATTTTGTCGGCAGTTCCTGCAGTGAGTGGTCTAACCGTGATTTGAAGATGTTGGACTGTAGGGGCTATTACTACGGAGTCAGGAAGACCCTTCCAAACGTCAATCACTCGAAGAGGGAAGTAATTTCCCCTGATGTTCATTCTGTGATGAACTTTGGATAGTTTCAAGGAGTGTCCTTGCTGTCCCTGTAAACAAATAATTTAAAACCGTGGTTTTATCACTCGGTAAATGCCATGTATAAACTTGTACAAGTCTATCATGTCACCCTTTTTCTTTCTGTGCTCCAGACTTGGAAGTTTGAGAGTAGAGAGACGCACAGGGTATGGTTTATCTTTAAGAGATGCTAAAGTTTAGTTGCGCTGCGCTGAACATCTTCTACATCATTGTACTTCTCCATTGTTCTTCCATCGTAAATTCGCAGAGACCGGGGTTAGGAGTATCAACCATTTCAATGTTCCAGTCTGCCTGAGTGTTCTTACGTTCCAGCTGGCGAATGTGACGATGTTTCTTCCAGGTATACTTGGTGGGTTCCCCCTAGTAGCACACTTTTCGCGTCCACCCGGTGGAAGGTGACAGATGGCACGGTCATTGTTAATCGGGCTGCAACAGACCCGTATGATTCAGTGTTTCTTCTTCCATGTACTTTTTCTTGGGCACAGTCGAACCTGGCAGAGCCAATCCTTCTCCAGATCGGATTTTCATGTTGGGGTCACTCCCCACGTGTGGCAGGTGGTGCTGGATTTACATGGTTGGCAGTAGCAGAGGAGAATCTCTGACCTGACCTGAATATTCATATCATCTTTGATTCATTTCCCACTAACCATGTAGTCTGTTTTTGGAAGATGGTCCCTTTGGGGGATATTCATATTCATCAGAAACAAGGGGTGTAGATCGTAAGGGGTTTTAGACTGAAAAAAATGGATAGGCTATGTTCATAACATCATTGATGTGATCTTGATCGGCCGAGAGCAGATTTTGATCGGCCCATTTTATAATCGCTGATAGGTGTGAAGACAGATCTAGTGATTGCCATCTCGCCCGACCCAAACGCACCTTTAAAACTTAGATTTTCCGTTGGCTAGTAAAAATCGCCCAGATCACGAAAATCAACAATAACAACAACCACGACAGCAACCACAACAACCACCACCAAACGTACAATAACATCAGGGATTCTGTTGATGCATGAGTGTATAGCATTCCGAATATTTATCTGAACTGAGAAAATACAGTGTCTGTAACAATCAAACGAAAAGAACCTGTGTCTGGTGCTGTAGGAGTGGGCGCATGGTGACCATGGGGTCTCATTCATGGTTAATTCGATTTTCACTGTTGGAAAATGAACTTGAAGGATTGTATCGAGATCATTGAGAGACAATACAGTAGATGCTTCAGCAGAATTAGAGCTGTTTTTGAGGGTGTTGATTGGGAGTGGAGAATGTGGAACACTGAACAAGGTATGTCGACAGTTTACAATTTAAAGGACCGGACACCAGCATGAAAAACAAATCAAAATGAACACCATTCTGTATTGGGCTGAAGGTGGGTGTAGGATGGCAGCGGTGGGATGGGGATGAGTGGGGATGCTGAAAGACAGGAGAGGCTGGTTGGGGTAGGGGTGCAGGGGACTGCAATAAAGATTAGGAAGGAAGAACAAGAGGAAAAGTGTGTGCAGAGAAGGTAGAGGGGGACGGGTGGTAGGGGTGGGATGATGGGGGAAAAGGGTCATTGGCAGGGGTTGAGTCAGCCATCACACGTGTAATGATGGTGGATTTCCATACTTTTTCTGTAGGGTGCACGTGAATAATCGTGAAAAGACTGCTCTCGTTTGCAATCGTTTGCGAAGTTGTTTGAACTGTTGAAATTAACGAGACAGGAGTTGGGTAACCACAGCAAAGTACTTCTGATTGTTCAAAGAAACGTTCGTTGACGTGAGGTACGTTTCACCAGTGAATCTACTTTACCACACAAGATACTGCTTTATGCATAACACACTGAAAGTTTGGTAGGCTGAAGTGGAAATGGAAACAAAGTTCCAGCATGGTCACTCACAGTCAGGCCAATGTGAACGAAACATGTTTGATACTTTTGCCACAGAGGAAATTGCAGGTGTTTGGATCTGTTGATCTTGGCGTGAATCGCGTAATGATGGTAAGCCATGGTGATATTAGAGATGACAGAAGAGGTTTTGGATATGCTGACCTCTGTCGTGGATCTTCTGAGAGAATGAACGTGTTTCAGAATGATGTTTTGATAGGTAGGCTGTGGTTGTTGAAAGTTAGGCCTATAACAATGTGAACGCGGCCCCCGTGGTCTTTCCTGTCTTACAGAGTAAGGGTTTCAGGGCAGTTTATTAAATGTAACTGATAGATGCAAAAATCTTTACCCAGAAATCTAGGTGGGCATCCTCTGTTGTAGAAAAGATGATTTATGTTGCTTCCTTCCTGTGTTCGGAAATCCCTGAAGTTCTTCATGTGTTCTCAGCGCATAAGACGCAGATGTAGCAGTTGAGAAAATTGAATAGGGGGGTAAGGGTTACTGTCCCAGGTTGTCATTGGTTCACTGGAAGAATCCAAGAGGTAGGAATGAAGGACAGAAGGTTGTAGAAAAAAAGATCTGATTAGGCGATCTGAGTCATCAGGAGATACAGAACGCTGGATAGTTAAGCGAGAGAGAGAGAGTACTCTGTAAGTTCTTCAGTGAAGCAGAGGAGAGAGAGAGAGAGAGAGAGGAGAGAGAGAGAGAGAGAGAGGAGAGAGAGAGATGAGAGGAGAGAGAGAGAGAGGAGGAGAGAGAGAGAATGGACTGGAGTGGAGAGACTTGAGTGGATGGGACACCAAAAAAAAAAAAAAAAATTGAGAGTTCAGCTTGAGACGACGTCAAACCCATATGGTTGTCACGCATTGTTGTCTGCCCGTTTTGGCATATTGCTCCAGTTCGTTAAGTTCCTTCTGATGTGTAGTCGTCCAGATAGAGCTGTTCACTGGGAAACCCACCGTTCACTTGGACAACACACACACCAATCAGCTTTTCTCAGCCCCGGTCAAATTGTGTGAGTGAGCTGCTCGAGGCCCAATACCCCTACTGCCCGGCTATCACCTTTTACTGCCTGTCGGGCGGGTCCAGGTGAGTGTGTGGGAAATGGCGTTGAGTATTAATAAATTCAAATTTTTGCGACGGTTTTATTTTTCGTGTTTTCCTTTCTTTTCCAAATTGTCAAATGATTTATCACCAAAAGATTATGCTCTAAAATAGTATAAGTCAAGGGATCCTGACTTCTCCTCTCTTCCAATATTTGAAACAAACAAACAAACAATTTGCAACGACGACGACGACGACGACGACGACGACGACAACAACAACAACAACAACAAAGAAAACAAACAAACAAAAAAGAAAGTGTGATCATGAAAAGAGACTTAAAACCGGGGACTGTGCTTTTTGCAGTCGTCCCGCCCTGCAACCCGGTCTTTATTGAATATCGTGAGCGCTGGGTGTTTCGCCGTGGTCCCAATCTCTCCTCTCAGGGAGGAGTTCCTTTCTTACCCCATCTCTGTGCCCCGTTATAGGGCCAGCTGTCCTTGGACAGCTGGTGAACCAGTCGTGTGACTTTGCAGCACGCTACGTGCAAAATGTATGCATGGTGAATGGGGGCAGCAAGGAAGTGGTGTGTAGTCTGGGAGAGCAAATCGACCTTTCTTTGTGGAAAGCCGAATTAGCCCTCAGCCTTGACAAGGACCACTGGGGTACCCTCAACACTGTGAGACTTTTTTTGTGGTGGTAAAGGGAAAAAAGGAGTTTTGCTGTTGAATTCTTAGGCCAGGACTGTCTCCACCAATCGTCTAAAATTTTGAAACAAACTGGGTGTTTTTTTCCGTAAGGAAGGCTTTTTTTCCCTTGTTAAGCCTTTGGTGATCTGAGCGACGTAGTGTGTGTGTGTGTGTGTGTGTGTGTGTGTGTGTGTGTGTGTGTGTGTGTGTGTGTGTGTGTGTGTGTACGTGCGTGCGTCGTGCGTCCGTGTGCATTCCAAAAATATATTTAGACGCCACTGTTACATTGTTAATGGCTAAATACCGATCCACATCAGGATCTGTGGTTGAGTAGCCCAAATGAAAGATGAAATGTAGAAACATTCTGCAGTGTACTCTGCTGTACATGGCCAGCCCAATTAACACGGGCATAAAGACACCTTCTGATGAGGAATTATTTCGCGTGATGACCTAATTTTCTGTTGATCTCAGGCTCCTTGTCCTCTCAAAATTTAGTGGCCAGTACAAAACACACTCCCCCCCCCCTTTTTTTTTTTTCTCTCCCCCGATTGTGTTTGTGGTTGTTTGGGGGCGAACGTTTTGTAAACCTCAGTCACAACTTGATTATGGCACACGTCGGGCTGAGCAATAAACTTTAATTACGCCAATTGTATGATGCGTCGTTTCGATAGAAACAACAGCAACAACACACACACGCACGCACGCACGCACGCACGCATGCACGCACACTATACTGAAATTTGAATCAAATGCGAGATGAAGGTATTGAAAATTAGTATGAAAGAGAAGCCTGAATTATCGGCACAGTGACGGTCTTGCCGTCAATGTTTATTTATTTATTGACCATTTTCTAACTCAGTATGCCGATTTGTTTCACCAGACCATGAGGTTAAAGGTCAAAGGTCAGGGGGGGTACGATGAGATTAACATGTCTGCCATCATACGAGAATGCAGTGTTTGTATTCATATAAAATAGAAAACCAAAGCGTCTAGAACACATTGTGACAGAGACTTTTTTTTTTTTTTTTGCGAGAACAAACATGCATCGTTTTAACAGATAAACTGAATTGTTTGAGATTGTCTACGTTTTATATGTCTGCTTGGTTTATGGCATTCAAAGAAGAACCATTCAGTAAAAAGCTTATTTGAATAGCAAAATGAATCTCTTTCAGTTAGTTCTGGAAAAGTTAGAATAAGACTTTATGTTGAAGATTAGTTTGAGTCGTGACCTCCACCCCACCTCCAGCCCCCATCCTCCCATTTTTCCCCTAGAGCAGGGTTGGGGTGGGGGGTGGGGGTGGGGATCGACGGTAGGGGATTACATTCGTTGGCTTTTATGTCCATCGTGTTTGTGCATGCGTTACCCCCTCTCTCTCTCTCTCTTGTTTTCTCTTCTTCTCTTTGTCGTTTTTTT
>JAFLJL010001649.1:0-48044 GCA_018398815.1 Conus ventricosus | reverse complement strand
GCCCCCAAGGCAAATGTACACTCCCCAAACTGCTCAAAAAAATCGGATTTGACCTCAATCTGTGCAAGCAGTTTTTGTACTCAACACAGTACGACTCTTGTGTGCAGAATGGGACGTGAAACCTTGGTCAATCAACACTTAAAACAACCACCCAGAAAAAAAAGGCTAACTAGACAAATCGATAGATAATATTTTCAGTTATCAAGAGGGTGTCCTGCGTGCGCTCTAGTCCATATACGCTACACCACATCTGTTGGGGTTCAACACCACACTGCGCATGCTGTAAGGCAGAATTGTATGCTTTTTTATGCCATTACTCTTTATTGTGATAGTAATCATTCTTTCTGTAACATTTTATTTTGGTTGATTCAAAGGCAGTGTTCGATAGTTTGAAAGTTTGGGATGTTAAAAAAAAAGAAAGATGTAATCTTTGAAATAAAGCTCTAATTAATTTTAAATTTTTTCCCACAGGAATAAATATAGTCTTCTGCTGGGTCCCTTCACACTGTGGTATTTATTGGAATGAAATAGCAGATAAACTAGCCAGACGCGGGTAATGGGCAATGTTGAAAAAAAAAATCTTTGAAGTTAGATAATATGAAATTACATTCGTTGCTGGAAAGCTGTTTCCGAATTGAGAAGTCTAAAGATAAATGCGTAAGGGAAAAACATATCCTAGACATATTTCTATTTTAAAATATACAAATACGTTTAAACTCGTGGAAGACCAAATATTCCCAAAATATAGCGTGTGCATGTTCTAAGCCATTGTCTGGTGAACATGTACTTTTCCATTGCCCCATTTTAAATGCTCTTTATTCGAAAGCAAACATTGAAATTTCGAAATCTAAACCGGTTCACGCTATTTCTTTCAGTTCAGAAATTGTTGAGATTGCGAAAATTATCTCTCAATCTAAAATTTTAGCATATTTTTATAATTATGATAGTGAAATTTATATTTAAATTTGTACTGTTCTTGCCTTATTTCTTACCTTTTCCTCCCTCCTGTCCCCCCCCTCCTTCCCCCCCCCCCAAGCCCCCTCCCCCCCCCCCCCCCCCCCCCCCCCCCCTGAAAAGTCTAATCTCACCAATTTGGAACAACTATAAATAAAACTAAAACATCAACAATCGTAAGGCGAGATAAATAAACGATAACGGGATAAGAAATTGAAAAAATCCTCCACGACATGGCAAATGTCTACCTCCCCTTTGGGCCCCAAGGCGGGTAAAAACCTTGACACCGCCAAATATTGGCTGCACCATTATTATCTTTGGGGTGGGGGGAGGGCACGTTGTAAGGCTGATATGTGTTGCAAGCTCTGGCACACCCGTGGTGTTTTGTTGTTGTGTGTTTTTGTGTTTTTGTGTGTGTTTTGTGTGTTGGGGGTTGTTTTGGGGTGGTGTGTGGTGTTAAATTAAAATTCTTCTTTCACGCCCACCCTTATTCTCCCAAAACCCCCCCTTTTCCAACAATCCGTCCTTCCATGTCATTTTTGGCCAAAATTAACCTTTTTTTCAAAAAAAATTTAAAACCGCAAAACCCAAATTTACGTTTTTTAGCCTTTGAAAGGGTTTCCGGCAAAAAAACAGGGTTTGATCGTAAACAAAGATATTTAATTCTCCCCGAAACAAAAAAATTTAACGCCCCGGAATGACCCCTTTCTTACTATTCTAACAGTTTTTTAAATTTAGCACTTTTAATAAATAGAACAAACAACCGGGCTTTCCGTCTTTTTTTAACTATTTTTACACCCCAATAATTAAAAAAACCTAAATTAAATTCTTTAAATTCACTTCTCCACCAAACCTATGAAAACTGAAACGCAAAACCCCTACATTATTTTGGGGGCAAGCCGTAGAACGTAATGGATAGCCTTAAACAAATTAGATGGTTTTTAACTGTTGAAAGGGGACATAAAAAATTTGGCTTTACGAGAAAATCAAGGGTCACTACCTCCCCTACTCAAAAAAGAAAACCTTTAAAGTACATATGTTTTTTAATTATATTTTCCCCCACTATCATAAAACCAAAAATTTCGAGCAAGGCCCGGAAAAAACGTACCCCCTTTTCTTCATTTTCGGGAAAATTATGTAACTAAAAAATTTGCCTCTTTAAATTTTTTAATTTAAAAGTTTAAATTGCAAAAAAATTTTCTTAAAGAACAAAAGTTGAGTAACCTCGGTATTTTTAAATGTTTAAAGAGTGCCTTGCCCTCCTTAATACCAACCCATTATTCTTATCTTTTTAATATGTTAATCCTTTTTATTTTAAACCCCAATTTCTCAAGGGGTAACCCTACAATCGCCGCCCTATTTTAAATTTGGGCGTTAATAACACACCTTTTTTTTGTTTGGGTTTAAGATTACTTTCTTTTTATAACTTTTTAAAAAAAAATTAAAAAAGGGGTACTTTTAAATATATGAACAGCTACTTCAATTGGGGAGCATTTAAAACCCCCAAATTTTTTGGACTTCAGCATTTAAACCCATTGCAGTAGATGGATCAAAAACGCTTCCATCAACGTAAACCCATAACTAGGTTTTTTAAAACCGCCAAAAAACGACAGAGTCCAACAGCATGGTCATCCCACCCTAGGCTTTTTTCCAAACTTTTAAATTTTTTCCATTTACTGCGCAACTACGGCTGGGGGTTTTTCATACCCCAAACCATTTAAACCACCCCCAATTTTTAGAAAGGGTTTATATAAACTTTCATTTTTATTACCAGTACAGGCAAATTTAAACTGAACCAAAAAGCCCCCCTCCCTAACGACAACGCTTTTAACCTTTAAAAAACCCCAAGGGGACAATAATGCATATGAAGAATCTGCAACAAATTTTAACTGACCTTTAAACTTTTTTTAGACAAAAGTTAGACCGAAAACAGGGTTCCATTGTTTTGGGGGGGGCGAACGAAGAATAAAATTTATATACTGGCAGGCCCACCCTTTAACAACAAAAAATTTTCGTTTGGGATCCATAAACAAAAACATCCAAATCCTGGACAATTTTTACTTAATAAAAGAAAAGGGCTAAAAATGCCGGGCGTGCAAAGGCTTAATGCTCCAAAAGGACTACGTTTGGTGGTATTAGGACGCAAGCAAAACCAATTACATAGTAGACAATCTACACTTTGATCCCAAAAACAATTCTACCAAATTTAGAAGAGTATTAACTCTCTGTTGTTTTCCCTTCCCACTACAAAGGTAAAAGATGTTCTTGCACATCCCGTTAAAAGGGTTGACTTTGTTGAGGCTAGGATTATACTGCGCCCCTGCCCTTAGACACAGATTGGCATAAACAGAATTATAATAACAAAATCCTCATATGGGACGCCCAAGATTGGGGCCAATAAATGTTTAAACAAAAGGGCCCGCTCCACCCCTTTTTAAAAAAAGTCCCTGCCCTGAAAAAGACGATTCGCATAATGGCCCACAGCCAAAAAGCAGCTCCACCCAAAAAAGCATCCAAAAACCCCTCCATGTTAATTACCCAAAAGCATCAAACTACGAAAAGACACCCCCTTGTTGTTTTTTTAATTTTACGGGATTGGCGTACTTTATTTCACTAAAATTTAATCCACAGCTACACTCCTAACGTCCACAGATGCGGCCCAATAACCAGCAACTTTACCTATATAACAAAACCCAACTAACAACACTGCCAATTTGCCACAGGCATCAACGTTTAGCGCTAACTTTTTTTAATAAGTTGCTAGAAGTAATTGTTTTAAAATCCAATTTTTACCAGCTGAGGTCGGAGGCACTGGCCCTGTTGGTGCACGCCGGTTAAGCAAAAAGAAGAGATAGAAAACCCAACGGTTTTTAATATACTAACTTTGTAACCCCTTTTCCCCTGAAAGATCCTTTTTTTCAGCTAACGTAGTTTTTCATAAAGTATTTTTTTATAGTTTCTTATTCTGCTTTTTTGATGCTACTCGTTTGTTATAAAAGGGTTTTTCTAACCTACCCCCTTTCTTCTTTAAACCGATTTTTCTGCTGTATTCTACCTTTTTCTTCCCCAAATTTGTTTACCTGCCAGCTTTATTTTTTTTCTTCTTCTTCTATCTACCGCCAAGTTTTGCTAAATTTTTGTTGTTCCCCCCTTATTTTTTCGCAAGCACATTAACCCCGGGTTTTCAGCTAGGCAATGGAGAATGTCAATTTTTTTAACTGTGTCCTCATTAAAACTCGTCTCTTTTTCTCTATTGCTTTCGTTTTTGGACCAACTCCAAAAGGGTCTTTTCCCCCCAAGTTCTGTAAAGGCTAACAGCCTCAGCCTTAATTTAAAAATTTTTAATCCCCTTTTGGTCAGCCCCAAATCCTCTGCTAATTGTGTTTATTTAAAAATATTTTGGCTTTTGTAGTAACTTTAAAAAAATTTCCTTGCTGTTCTTATATACAGATGGTGTTTTTATCAATTTTAAAATCAAAAGGACTATGCCCTTCGGGCGGTTCTATCCTAAGCTTATTAAATGATTAAATTCATTTTTAAAAATTCGACGGAGCCTAACTGAAGGGGGTTTTCTGCTTCTTCTAAGAAGGATTGAAAACCTTCTCGCTCTTTCAATTTCGTCGCCAAAAGGAACAAATTCTTTTTCACTTCTTAAAAGAAGGGCCCGGGCAGATCTTTTTTCTTTTTAAAAAATTAGATCAATCCCTCAAATCTTATCCATTTTTTATTTATTCTTTTTTTTTTATAAAAAATAAAAACTCAACGGCTGCCCCCTCGACCCATATAGAAAAGGGGGCCCCCAGGGCGTAAAAGGTAAAGGGCAGACTGTAATTTTTTAAAATATCCATCAACATTCCCCACAAATTTTAAGAGTCAATTCCCCCTGATTTTGGCGCTGACGAGTATAATGCCAGGAACGCTAAATACTTTCAAAATAGTTTTACAGGGAACCCATGTAACTGTTGTGCAATTTTGCGGGCTTGTTACTTTGGGGAAAAACAAACAAAGGGGGTAAAGAAGTCTTTGTACTGGGCGAGGCAGATATTTTTCCCCTCTATTCGATAGGATCCCTAAAAAAGAAAAAAAAGAGAAAGTTTATCGGGGAATCAAAGCCCAAAGGGTCTCAACACAGGTTTTAAAGCGGGGGATGCAAAAATATGTTAAAGATGGGCAGTAGCGAACATTTGGCAACGATTCTGCTTTTCCTTTAGTTTTTGACTTTTTTAAACGCATATCCATTTCCCAAAGGTGCACTAAAAAAAAACATTTATGCACTACATTTAATCCTACAAATCTTCTTTCGCTGAAGACCCGAAGCAAATACACAGTTAGTGACATCTCTCGGGGTTTGAGTTTTTTACAACCCTGGCGGGCCGAAAAATCTTAACCCTATAAAAGTAAAAACATTTTTTAATAAAAGGGTTATGCACCCATTACAGAAATAGAAACAACGAAACTCTCGGGAACAACTCAAAAACATCTCTGAATCTTTAAAAGGGAATTTTTTTTCTTGTTTACTAAAGGAACAACTCCTTTTTTCAAGGAATCAGGGGTTTTTATAATCCAAAATTGAAAAGGGTTGACTGTGAATAAATGGTAATTTTACATTTGTTTTGGGGGCGGGGGATTTTTACCCCCCCAAAACACTTCGATAAAAAAAAAAAGTTGTTTCCGAGGTAGGCAAAGAGATCCTACTTTTATCGGTATGAAAAAAACTCCCCTTTTAAAGAAAACCGAAACTACTTTAAAATAAATATGGACTGTGGTGGATTTTAGATCTACTTTTAAAAAATTTGTTTGGAAGTGAAAAGGATGGGGAAAATATAAAAAAAAATATTCACAAAAAAGCGATGGAGAGGGCCCCCAATAAAAATGCACTTTAGGGTTTGTGATGCTCATTAAACATTGAAAAAAAAAGGCTAAAAGACCAGCTTTTAAAATGTAGAAAAAAATTCTAAAAAAAACAATGGATTTTTTAATTTCTTCCAAAGATTCGAAACTGTTCTCTTATCTGCGGGATTACGGGTTTGGGGGGAAAACCTCTTTGTACTTGATTTGTTAAAAACAATTCATTTTTCATTACGGGCACTTTGTTATTTTTGCAAAAACCTTTAAACACAACAAGCTTAAAAAAAAAGGGAAGTTTTTTTTGGGACAGCGAAATAATTTTTAGTTGATCCTAGCGACAAACGAGGACGTTTAAAACATTAATATTTTTATTTGGGGGAACAAAACACGTTTATATTGATGATTTTTCAGCTAACGAACATTTTTAAAAAAAAAAAAGCTCTGCAACTACCCTTTTAGGGGACGCCACGCCTTAGTTTCTGTTGGCCTTAACTCAAAAATACAATGCTGTCTTAAAAGACTTAGATCGCATTTAAAAATCATTTGTAATTTTTCAAAAAGGACAAAGATATTTTAAAGAATTTTTTAAGTGAAAATTAATAAAAAGGGCAAAGATGAAAAAAAAAAAAAAGAGCATTAGAAAAAATTAAAAGCACGCAAACTATGCTTACGGACTGCCCTCCATTCAATACGTTTGTTTATTGTAATTGTTTTTATTGATTGTTAAAAATTTTTGTTTTTTATAATTTTTATATTATAAAAAGAATTTCTGGGGGCCCGAATAAAAAGGGGACTAGCTCCAAAATGCGTTGCAGAAAGAAAAAGACCTAGCAAAAAAACGAGTTTGATCAAAAGGGAGGCCAGGAATGTTTTTGATTGATACACGAGAGGGGCTTACAAACAAACAGAAATTAAAAGAAAAAAAACGACAGCAACCTACCCTAAAGAGATAAAATTTGGGCAAACTTTTTGAAAATAGATACAAACTTCATAAAAAGAAATCTTGGGCCTTTTTCCTAAAATTGCGGGAATTTTAAAGTTTGATGCGAACCCCCTAATATCTTGAAAAGGGAAACATTTTTAAAAAGCCTTAAATGCGGGTCCCTTTCTTGTTACCTGGTTGAGGAACACAACAAAAAAACAGTTTAAAAAAATTGCGGGGTTCTGATTAGCACAGAAAAGAACCTTAGGGGAAGTGGGGGCGCCCCCGTCGGTTTAAAAATTTTCCCCAACAACCCGGGCACTACCTGGGGGCAAATGACGGATTTTTCGCTATTTTTAATCCGAGGAGGCGATACTAGTTTGCCAGAACATACTTCATTGGGCAACAAATAAGGTGAAAACTTGGATGCTCCTCTTAAGTGGGTTTGCAATTACTAAAACGGAGACAAAATAAACCCCCCCATGTATCACTGAAAAGGGTTTATGTGAGGTTGACAAAACAAACAACATACTCGCTTTTTTTTTAAAGTATGTTATTTTTTGGCGTTTTACTTGTTAAGAGTGCCCCGGAAGGATTAATAAAAAGTTTAGTACAAGATAATTTTAAAAAAAATTTATTTAAAAATGGGGGTTCAACGTTTAGTTAAGCAAAAAACGAACTTCAAAAGGAAATGAAACGACTTGGAAAAGTATATGTTACTAGAAAAACTAGCAAAGTTTTAAATACCCTTTTATGTATTACTAGCTCACAGCTTAGCTAGCGTAAGGCTGGGTCGGTGTTCCCCTTTGCTCCCGGGGTTGGGGGCCCCCCTTTTTAGCTTTAGGGGGTCTTGGTTTAGGTTTAGGCCTATTTCTATGATTGAATGCGTTTTAAAAAAAAAAAAACCCAAAAATTTACAAAAGCACACTGCCATTTTGCCCTAGCCAGAAAAAACTTTGTTCTTTAAAATTTAAGAATAAGCAATTCTTACAGGATAAAACTTACAGACAAGAATTTCAGAAGCTTAGGGCGACGGGGGGATTATAAGGGCAAAAAAAGAACTTCAAAAGGAGTGGAGAAAGTTTTTTACTTCAACAGGTGGCCGATCAATTAAACGAACATTGAAAAAACAAAAACATATGGGTTTAAACCCCAAAATAGAGCAAAAAAATTTTAAAAAAAAAAGTTTAACAAAAAAAGTTAACAAAAAATAAACCTATTTTTTTTTAACTAAGTGTTTGGGGGACAACTTGCACTCTTCACAAAAAAGGGTTCTTTTGGGGGCAGGCTTTTTAGACGTATAGCACCGCAAAGAAAAGTCTCTCTTAAATAATAACGGGGGTCTTTTTCTTTATTTTTTTCAATTTCATATACATCTAGCTCCAAAAGGGATCGTGCTCTAACCCCTAACATCGCCTTCTGCTCTCCGGGAGCATAAAAGTACCTTACTTTAGTCCAAACGGAAAAAGGTTTTTGATTCCCCCATCTTCATAATGCAAATTTTTTTTTAATTTGGGTTTCGTTCACTGGTTTAAAAGGCCCGTTGCTTTAAATTTTTATTTTTCATGGGGCGTAAGACTGCTGGCAAACTTTTAAACCCATTCTGTTTGCGTTCTCTGTACTTTTTAGTGTACTTTGAATGTCCCATAATTCCTGTAATTGATAGAAACAGGCGTTTAGATTCTTAAAAGTTTCTACAGGGCTTGTGATCGATGGGTTCCCCGGGGTCCCCCCTCTTAACTTACATGATTTTTAAAAACACTGGTTTACAGAACCTTTAAACTCTTTTCATCACACCTAACATCCAGGTACTTTTTGGGCCTCGCTTTAATTTTTTTGTAAACCACAGCCACGCATTGAGCTTTTATTGTTTTAAAGGGTTCAGGTCTTTGATCTTTAAACCATGTCAACAACCGTCAAGCATACTAAATTTTTTCTTCTAACTTTTTCCAGTGGGAAAATACACAAGTCCATTTGGTGGGTGTCATTTGGAAAGAGTTAACAAAACTGCCTTTTTATTCTTTTTGGGGCAGCAGATATATTTGCCAAAATTTCCTGTTTGAAAGCCATCTTTGAATTTTTTTCAACACCTAGCACTTTACTAGTTTTTAATAGCTCTTTCCTTCCCAAAACCCCTTTTGGAAATAATAATTTTTTACTTGTATTTACTTGGGATTTTCCATAAGAAGGACGTATTTTATTTGTTTTTTTTTTTACATTTAACTATAATTTTAATTGTTTGTGCAAGAAAAATAATTGCTCCCAAGCCCCACAAAAAAACCCCCTTTCTGTATTTTGTTCTTCTGACGGTTCAAAATGTCAGACGTTCTGGCGGCGGCGAGTTAAAACTTCTTTTCCCGCACTAAGTAAAACTCTTTATTGCCCATCAACGTCTGTAAATGGGCCTGCTGCCCCCCGGCCCTTAACTTTTTATTAAAAGTCTAAGGACAAATTTGTCTTTTCCGTAAACGTCTCTTTCCTTATAAATCTTCCATTGCCTGTTAGGGTTCTCTCTCTTCGTCGGGCCGCAATTTTCAAAAAATATAATTGCTTCCAAAAAGGCCAAGCATTAACAATAGCTCCCCTCCATCAAAAAACCCCCACTTTTTATAAATCAATATTTTCTAGATTAAACTTTCTATGAAAATAACATTTTTTGGTAAATTCCCGGTAATAAAAAATCTTTTTTACCAACCCTGCATAATTAAACTATAAATTAACAACACCTCAATGTCTAAATTCCAAGTCAGCTGGCTTCATTTTTAAAAAAAGTTTTTTGCTAACAACTAAGCCTATACTAAACCGCTAAAACACACAGATGGGAAATTGTATTGATAACTTTTTTTACTCATCTTTTATTTAAATAAAAAAAAAATTAAAAATCATAATCAAAGACTGTTATTGCTTTTAATCAGATAATCTTTTTTGTTAAGCGAAAAATAAAGTTGCAATAGTTTTGGCGAATCTTCTTCTTCCCCCTGTTTTGTTTTTTTCCTAAAAAACATTTTGCAAGGGGTTTAATAAACTAACACCAACAATAGCACTGCATAATTAACCAACGTTAAACTCAGGTTTTAAAAGTTTATATTATTTTTTATTGTTTTAAAAATGGATTTTGCGAATATTTAAAATGTGGGAGCAGGCAGCACCCGTAGACCCTGCCCAAAAAAAGATTATACTCTCTGGCTGCGTGTGGGAAAAACTAAACTATTTTAGGGGTTTTAATAATATTGACAAACCAACAAGTCTACATCAGCGTTTAGAAGTATACCTAGGTCAAGCACAGCTAGGTCAAAAATTGTAATCATGGTTTTAGACAAAATTGCCTTTAAAACTAAGTTAGTAATAATGGCGCCGGTTATTTAGAAGAAGTTTTTAAAAAACACTTATCACAAGATCCGTTTTAACAAGCCCTAGAAACCTTGCATGTGACAGTACACAGATTTGGCGATGTTATGCCCCTTTACAGGGGTTTAAAACTTTTTTAAACAATTAATTTTGATCATATTTAAATTTAATCCAAAAAAAAAAATGAGCGACAGGAGAAGAAGACCCCCCAGGGCCCTCCCAGGACCCTCCGCAGGGGCAAGTGAAGCGTTACAGAGCATCCCCCAAGTAAAAAGCCCCAATGATAAAAGTACTAAGCCAAATCCGGACTTTTAGCGGGGGAAAAAGGGTGAATGGAACAGACGCAAAAAACAAACCAACCAAAAAAAAAATTGTTAGATGAATACAAAACCGCCGCCGCCCAACACAATCACGTTTGCAATTAACAAACAATCCAATCAAACGATAAGAGTACAAGTATTGGAGCTGCTGTTGTTGTGGGGTGGTTTTTTAGCATACAAAAACCTAACACCATACCAAAAACAAAACCGCAAGTCCCCCAAAAAAAGAAAAGAACCAACTTCTGCAAAAAAGTGCAACCCCCTGCGTAAACCCATTTTTAGGCAGTTTTAAGACTAATAAATACAAGTAAAAAACTAGATAAACAAATTAAGTTGTTACAGAAAATACTTTTAAATTAATGCAAAAAATTACAAGTAAAGTGCAAAAAAAAATTTAAGTTAATAAAGTCTATTAGGTTTTTTAATTAAGTTTTGTTAAGTCTTTAATTAAGTTCTTTTAATTTTTTTTTAATAAGTACTAGTTTGGTTTTTTAATTTAATAAAAGCCAAGTCATAATTATCTTTTAAAATTTTCCCAAAGCCCTACAGCATTTGAAACCAGAATGACGTAAAGTCCTTTTTATTTTAGAGACTACGCAGTTGTGTTTTACTTGAGGGGAAATAGAGCGCAGTTAACTTTTTGTGAAGAAATTCTTTTTTTTCAAAGAGACGCTTTATTTTGGATTTTATTTTTTTTGACAACTTCTTTTTCTTATCCCTTTAGCTTTCTTTTATTACAAACTGGCTGGCAACGCGTAAACTTTGACCGCAAACCCCCATATTTTTGATAAATGCCCATTAATTCACCCCATCTTTCCAAACACTTTTTGTTTACAGTTAATTAAAGGACTTCTTTAGAAGTCACATGGGTCGTACCCCCCATCAATCCCTTTTGGGTACCTCGGGTTTTTAAGTCTTTGTAAAATTTTTTGGGGGCGTCTAGAATAAAACTATCGGTTTTTAAAGGGCTCTTGCCTGGGGAAGCGGGTTTAAAGTAGTCGTACAGAAATTCTAACGTCAATAAACTTGACAACTCTAATAGGTAAACCCCTAACACTGGCTTGTCCAAATTAACATCCCCTTTTTTTTCTCATAAAGCCGACCAGGCTGCGTTTAAAAATTCTAAAAACTTTGGGAGTTGGGTTTTAAGGGAAACTTAATTGTTGGGTTTTTTTTTGAACTAATTTTAACACTTTTGGTTTTGTATTTTCCATGTTTTTTCCAAAACAGCTGTGTTCACATTTAAAGAAAGTCTTTTTCAAGCATCATGGCTTGGGGTTTTAAAATCAGTATTCTTCTTGATGGGCCCCCCAAAAAGGGTCTTGGGGCCAGATAATTTTTCTTGAACAGCTTTTCTTTTTAAAACCCTGTCTTAGGTAAAACTGTAGGGGTCTGAAAAGGCACCAAAATTTTTAAGCCTAAGTTAGGGACAAGTTAGGCGGTTTGGGGGGTATCTTTTAACTTTCTGGGCTAGGGGTAATCATTTGGGGACGTGTTTCTAGGGTATTCTAGTCTATTCTAAAAACGCCCTACGTTGACTGACTCAAACTCCAACCACTTTAATGTCCTTGAAAATTTATTTGTCCCTGTCCTGCCACCTAATTACGTAAGGGAGCGGTTGACTCATACCCACCACACAGATTGTTGGCGCTAAATAATTAAAAGTTGGGTGGTTTAGGGGGTCATAATCATCTAATACTTTTTATTGGGTTTTCAGTAAGAGTAGGGCCATGCTAATCCTCCCCCAGCCCCCCTTCAATCATTAAGTTGGGTAGACAGAATTTTTCAAAACTGGGTGTTTGAACTTTAAGAAAGCGTCCCAAGTAACCCTGGGGCCGGGTGTAAAGGATGATCAAGTTTTAATGTTTTTATGCATTAAATCTGAAATTTTGAAAGACGTCGCCAAAAAACCACTCAGCCAATAATAATGATCATGAAATCGCCCATTGTTTCACATGTTTCTGCCAGGGTTTCTGTGCGTATTCAAACAGAGTCTTTTGTCTTTGCCCCTAAACTAAAAAGAAAGCCCTTTGGAGGAAGCGGTCCATCAAACCTCCACAGTTCATTTTTCATAGGATAAAACTCCTTACGCACTAAAAATGGTCAAAGTATTGTTTATGATCGGGAAGTTTTGTAAGACCGCTAACTTACCCAAAATGCATCAGATGTTGGGCCGAATTTAAAAAGGATAAACTGCAGAGAAAAAAATCATGTACTTTTCGAAAACTGGCAACAGGGAACCCCTTATATTTGAAATCACTGCTTCATGATAAAATGAATCGTAGCCTCGTAAGTTATGAAAGAAGATAGGCAGTTTCCATTTTTGGGGTCAACTTTAATTGAAGATTTCAATTGTTTTTGGCACCCCCCAAATTTGCCAGTAATGTATCGTGGGCCTTACGCACGTCTTACTGTTAGGTGTTTGTCTAAGCCGCAATCCAACAGTGCTAGAGGTCAAGCGTTTTTGGGCTTCGGAATCATAACAAGTCTGAAAAAGGTTTTGTTGGTTTGGGGTAGTAATTCAAGGTTTTTTCAAAATGCTCAAAAAAACTCCAGCTGCGTTTGGGGCTCTGTAAATCTCAGTGTTTTTGTTGACCGTCTGCCACCAAAAAAAAAAGCTAAGAACAGATCGATGGTGGGGTTAAAAGGTTTTTTTTTTTTCTTGTGTTGTGGGGTGAGTACGTGGTAAGATTTTATTTAAAAAACACATAAACCACGCACGGACTCTCTGCATTTGTGTACATTTTAAAAATAAATTTTAAACCCGGTTTAGGGGTTTAGGGGTTTGGGTTTTACAGTCTAAAAACTTTTACAATGCTTTTTATGACGGCACGCTTTAAATTGGATTCTAAATAAACCCTTTTACAAAACCCCTTTTTTAGCATGATCCTTTGATGTAAAAAACCCCTAAGTCTGCTTATTGTTCTGATTATACATAATGACCTTTTGAACCGTCGTAAACGTTTTAAATTACGTTTGTTAAGCGGTTCGCCTAAAGTGGGAGCATTTGGGGAAATCCTTAAGGACAATTGTTACTACAGACCATTTTTTTTAAAAGTTTCAGTGTTGGTTTTTTGTCTTCAAACGAGATTACTTTCTATACTACTGGAAAGTTATGTTTCAAGTTCCTCTTGTTTAAAATTGTTCAAATGGAAAAATCTGTTTTTCATGTTTTTACGAGTAAAGCGCTAAATCACACCACATAAAACCATGCTGTAAATTAGTATGTTTAAGACTGCCCTTTAACTCAACTCTTTTTGGGGAGGGAAGGGGAAGAATTGCCTACTTAGGATAGAACTTGTTTTTCTATTTGATTTAAGTACGTCCCTTCAACCCGCCCAAACCGCCAAATTTTTCCTCTTCACCATGGTTAAACTGTTAGCATGTAGTCAGCCCATTAAGTTAAAGTCCCTGATAGCGATTACTTCTTTTGTTTGTTTAAACCCGACTTTCCCTGTTACTACCAGGCTTTATAGTCAATCAGAACGGTTAACACACTTTTTACTGGGGGTTCCCCCTAAGAACTCGGGGTTTTGAGATAGCTGTCTACACTTTCATGAAGTTTTTTTTTTGGTTAAAAATTCATGTCAATTCCCCAAACATTTGCCTAAATTTTTGTCCTACCAAAAAATATTTCTTTATCGAAAATTTTTCCGTCCCCGAATTTACTTTGGCCATCATTTTTAAAGCCCCAATATTTCCAAATTAAAAAAAAAAAAGTATACAAAAGTAAAAAAAACACGCTTTTATTCTTCACCCAAGCGCTGCCACTTTAGACAGTTTCCCCCCCCAATAACGCCTGCTAATATTTAGCTTTTTCTGAAACATACAGTCAAGTTTATCCTTTTATTCTTCGTTTAAAAAGTTTCCCATTTTCTTTTATTTTATTTTACACATTTTCAAAAACCAAAAATTTACTAAAAACAAAAATTTAATAATTTCATTGTTTCGTCAAATAGTTTTAAAACCCTTCTTTAAAACGATTCACTGAGTTCGGCAGCCATTTTTTAAAAAATAAAAAAAAAAAAAATTGTAATTCAGCTGTTATTATGGCCTTTTTTTAATCCAAAGCCGACCTTCATTTAAAACGAATAACTACTCCTTTTTGGGGGGGTAGAAAAAAGCAGATTATATCTTCAAAGCCATAAATCAACAATAGCAAACAACTTTACAACGGTTTGGGCCAAGTATCTGGATTTTTCTGATCTTCTAATACACTTTTGCGCATTCTAAGCGATTAAAAGATCAGTAATTAATTCTTCAAAACCGTTCTTTAACTGTCTTTACGCCCTCCCTCTCTCAATCCAACTCGTAAAGTTATTAATAAGCTCTGTAGCTAGTTCCCTTCATTTTTTTTAAAACCCGAATAAAAAAAAACAATTAAAAAAAAATTTAAATAATCGTTTCCTCTCCCCATTCACTCCCCTTTTCCCCCTCTCCCTCATTTTGCTCCCAATCCTGTCTGCTGTCTGTTTACTTCTTTGTCTGCCGTCTCTCTCTCTTCCCCCTCTCTCTCATTTCCACACACACACCCACACAACCCCACACAAACACACACACACCACACACACAACACCAACCACACACACACCACACAACACACACCCACAATGGTGGGGTAGTCTTGCGGGAAATTTTTGAAAAGGGGCTTTTTGTGGTTCCCCCTTGAACGACGTAAATTTTTAAAAAAGCCGCCAAAGCCCTTTTAGATCCTGAATCAATAACAAAGATCTCTTTAAAGTTCTATTTGGGGGGCCCGTCTGAGACAGCCTTTTTGAGGGGAATTGAAACGACGAAGAAAATGCCCAACAAAATGACGAAAGGGGCAAATTGAACCACAACAACAAAAAAATCAACACAGTTGACCCATTTTGGGCGCCAAGCCTTACGCGACCTTTTCTGCCCCCATCTCCCAACCCGCGGCCCTGCGTGTGGGGAGTGAACTGCTAGTTATTGATCATTTTCCCCCATTTTTTCGAAATTTTTCTGTTTTTAAACGGAACAATTGACGGTCTTCTCAACCCAATAGCCCTAATCTTCACTGCTTTTTAAACAGGTTTTTTAGCTCAAAAAATTTTTTAAAAAAAATTTTTAAAGTTTTGGAAATTTCAAAAACCGGCCGCCAACAACACAATCACGATCGCAATTAACAACACAACAAATCAAAGATAAAGAAAAATTTTGGGGCCTTTTTGTTCTGGGGGTTTTTTTAAAGCTAAAAAACCCCTAACCCCATACCTAACAAAAAGCCAATCCCACAAAAAGAAAAAACCAACTTCTGAAAAAAAAGTGCAACCCCCCTCAAAAAACCCCTTTTCGGGGAAATTTTTTAAAAACTAATAAATACAATTAAGAACTAAAATACAATTTAAGTTTTACGAAATACTTTTAATTTAATCAAAATTAAACAATAAAGGAAAAAAAATTAAAAAATAAATCTAGTTATTTTTAATTAAGTTCTTGTTAAGTTTTTAATAAGTTTTTTTAAATTCTAATAATACATTTGTTCTTAATTAATAAACCCAAATCTCAATTAAATCTTAAATTTCCCAATGCCCTACACATAGAAACTCAAACTGACAAAAGTCCTTTTATTTTTAAGGACAGGGGCATTTTTTTAAAATTTAGGAAGTGGGCCAGTTAACCTTTGTGTGTAAATATTTTGTTTTTCAAAGAGACGCTTTTATTATGGGGAGTTAATTTTTTGAAACTTCTTATTAACCTTTTAAGTTTTCTTTACAAAGCGCTGGCAACCGACACTTTACCGCAAACCCAACATATCTTTGATAACTGTCCCATTAATTCACCCCTTCATTTTTCCCAATCTTTTTCCCCTTTTTACATTAATTAAAAGGGACTTCTTTGGGAATTCACATTGTCACCACCCAAAACCCCTTTTGGGCTACCCCCTTTCTAAGTTTTTGAAAAAATTTTCTGGGACTCTAGAAAAAAAACTAAAAGGCTGTAAAGACTCTTTTTTGGGTAAGCGTTTAAAAGATCGTACAGAAATTCTAACTCAATAATTTTGACAACTCAAATAGGGTAAACCGTTAAACACTGGCTTGCCACTTAACACCTTTTTTTTTCTCAAATGCCGACCAGCGTCTTTAAATCTTCTAAAATTTTGGTATTTGGGGTTTTAAGAAAATTTAATTGCTTGTTTTTTTTTGTAACTAATTTAACTTTTTGCGATTGTGACTTTCTCCAGGGTTTTCCAAAAAGCTTTTGTTCACATTTTAAAAAAGTCTTTTTCAAACACCCATGGCGGGGTTCTAAATCATTTTCTTCTTGATGTAGGCCCAAATGCTCTTGTCACAGATAATTTACTATGAACATTTGTCATTTTCAACCCGTGTTTTTGGGAAAAACTGAGGAGTCAAAATGCACCAATTTTTATTTTTAAAAGCCTAAGTTTAGGCACAATTTTAGGGGGTTTTTCTGGGGGCCATTTTTAATCTTTCGCGGCTAGGGGAATCATTTGAGACGTGAGTTCATAGGATTTCAAAGCTATTCTAAAAACGCCGTATTTTGACTGAGTCAAACGCCAACCATTTTAAATGCTTTTTTTAATTTATTTGTACCATGTCCTGCCACCTGAAGTTACGAATGGGAGGGGTTTGACTCATACCCCCACACAGATTTTTTGCGCCTAATAATTTAAAGTTTGGAGGGTTTAGGGGATCATAATCTCAAAATACTTTTATTGGTTTTACAGAAAGGGAGTAGGCCATGCAATGCCCCCCCTCAGCCCGCCTCAATCATCAAGTTGGGTAACAATATAATAAAATCGGGATGTTTGAACTTTAAAAAAAGCGTCCCAAGATAACCCGGGGCAAAATTTAATGTGATGATCAAGTTGAAATTTTTTTCATGCATGTAAATCGAATTCTGAAAGACGTCGCCAATAAACCACGCAGCCAAAAAAAATGATCATGATAATCGCCTTTTTTCACGGGTTTCTGCCAGTTTTCTGTGCGTTTTTCAAACAGAGTCAGTATTCTTTCCTCAAACTAGAAAAAAAAGCGCCTTTTAGAGAAGCGAGCCTTCATAAAACCCTCCCACTTTTAAAGTATTCAAAGGAAAAAAACTCCTTACGCACAAAAGAGGTCAAAGTATTTGTTATGTGGGGAAAGTTTTGTAAAGATCCCGCTAACTTACCAAACTACCATCAGTGTTGGCGATCAAAAAGGGATAAACGTCAAGGGGAAAAGCATGTACTTTTCAAAGACTGGCAATCAGTAACCCCTTTATTTTCAAAGCCACTCTTGCTAAAAAATGAGAATCGAGCCCGAAATTATGAAAGAAGATGGGCATTTCCATTTTGGGGGTAAACCCTTAAATTTGAAGATTACAATTTTTTTGGGGCACCCCTCTAAATTGCCAGTAAGTACGGGGCCCTTTTTCACACGCTTCGGGGTTTTAGTCTAAGCCGAAAAACCCCCAACATGCGTAAGATCAAGCGTTCTTGGTCTTCGGAATCATAAAAATGCTAAAAGGTTTTAGTTGGTTGGAGTATAATTCAAGTTGTTTCACTGCTCAAAAATCTACCAGCTGTTTTTGGGCCCTCTGTAAATCTCAGTGTTGTGTTTTTGACCGTCTGCCTAACAACAATAAACGCATAAGAACAGATCTGATGGGGGTTAATAAGGTTTTTTTTTTTTCTGCTTTGGGCTGATAGTGGTAAGATTTATTCAAAGTCAGCAAAAACCACGCACGGACTCTCTGCATTTTGTGTACATTTTAAACTAACTTAACCCGGGTTTTGGGGTGAGATTTTGGTTTCCCCCAAAAATTTTAAAGGTTCTATGACTGGGACGCTTCTAAATTTTTTATTTAAATAAACACCTTTTACAAAGCCCTTGTTTAGCATGACCTTTGATGAAAAAAACCCCTTAATTGTTTTTTAATAATACTAAACTCTGAACCTCGTAAAAATTTAAATCAAAGTTTGTTGGGGTTTCCCAAAGGGGGGCATTTGGGGGGAAAAAATTTTAGGATTTTTTTCTCAACCATTTTAAACCCCTTTCAAAAGGGTTGTTTTTGTTCAAAAAAGGGGATATTTTTTAATTTAAATTGTTTCAAAATTTTGCCGTTTAAAATTTTATAAAAACCTGTTTCAGATTTTTTTTAAATGCGCTTACCCAAAATAAAAAAGGGAGAATTTTATGTTTAAAAACTGGTTTTAATTTAATTTTTTGGGGGGGGTAAAAGCCAAAAAGGGAAATTTTGCCCCAATTGATTTAAACTGTTCAGACAGCCCCGAAATTTTTTTTCTATCTGGTTTAAAAATTTTAAAATGAAACCCCGCCCGTTAAATTTTCCCCCTAACCCCCCCCCCTTTTTCCCCCCCCCCCCCCCCCCCCCCCCCCCCCTTTTTTCCCCCCCCCAACCCATTTTTCCCCCCCCCCCCAAATTTTTTTTTAAAAAAATTATGGGTTTAAATTCACCCAAAAAAAGCCTTTAAAAGTTTTCCTCCAAAATATTTTTTGAAAATTTTCCTCCCGAAATTTTTTGTATATTTTTAAAACCCAAATTTTAATTTAAAAAAAAAATTTAAAAAAAAAAAACCCCGTTTATTTTCCCCCCCTTTAAAACTTTAAATTTTAACCCTTTTAAAAATTAAATTTTAAAACTTTTTTTCTCACAAGTCAAACCCCCCAGCCTTTAAAATTCCCCTTTCCCCTTTTTTAAAATTTTAAACTTTTCCCAAAAAAACACCCAAAAACAAGTTTTTTTTATTGTTTTTGTAAAAAGTTCAAATTCTTTAAAAAAATTACTATTCCACCATTTTTTTAAAAAAAAAAAAAATTTTTTGTTTCGCTTTTTTTATCCTTTTTAATCGCAAAGGACCCTTTTTAAAAATAAATTTTTTTGGGGGAAAAACAGCGTTTTTTTTCAAACCAAAAAACTATAGCAAAAACTTTTCAACTTTTGGGAAATCGATTTTTTATCTTCAAACCTTTCCCCCCTTTTTGGAAAAAAATCATAATTTTTTCCAAACCTGTTCTTTAACTGATCTTTATCGCCCTCCCTCTCTCAATCCAACTCGTAAAGTATATTAATAAGCTCTGTAGCTAGTTCGGCCTTCATTTTTTAAACCAGAATAAAAACAACAATTAAAAAAATTAAGTAATCAGTTTCTCTCTCCCTCATTCACTCCCACATCTCTCTCTCCTCATTCGCTCCCACATCTCTGTCTGTCTGTCTGTTTACTTCTTTGTCTGCCTGTCTCTCTCTCTCTCCCCCTCTCTCTCATTTACACACACACACACCCACACACACACACACACACACACACACACACACACACACACACACACACACACACACACACACACACACACACACACACACACAATAGGTGGGATAGTGCTTGCAGGGAAATGTGAAAGGAGCTTTTTGTGGTTCACACTTGAACGACGTAAATTCAAAACAGCCGCCAAAAGCCCTTATTAGAGTCCTGAATCAATAATCACAAGATCTCTTCAAAGTTCTATTGGCGGCCGTCTGAGACAGCCTTTAAGCAGGTGAATTGAAACGACGAAGCAAAATGACGAAGCAAAATGACGAAGCAGGAGCAATACGTTGAAGCCACAACAACAAAAAAGTCAACACTAGTTGACCCATTTTGGCGCCACTGCCTGTAGCGCGACCTATTTCAGTGCCAGCATCTCCTCAACCCGCGGCAGCCACTGCGTGTGTGGTGAGTGAACTGACTAGTATTATTGATCAGTTCCACCATTTTTACTGAGATTGTTGCTGTTCACAGTCGGGAACAATTGACAGTGTCTTCTCAACCCAATAGCGCCTAATCTCCTCACTGCTTTCAAACATGGTTTTGAGCTCTTTTTTCATGTTAAAGACTTCATAAAAAGACAGTCCAACAGTGCTGAATTTGGAAATGTATGGAAATAACAAACGAGATATCTCTCTCAGTCTCCGTGCGTAGGAAGGACAAATTCCAATCTTTGTTTTCAACCACTCATTCCACGTTTCATTGTGCATTCCTTTCCCTTGTTCTGCTTCAAAAAAACTTAAAAGTAGTTTCCAGAACACCTCCATATTGCAGATTGAACGTCATTTCACGTTTTCGTTGCTTCGTTTCTAAAAAGATTTAGCCTCTATCTTTTGGCCGGTCGGCTTTGAGAAACAGCGGGCTAAAAACGCGTCCTCACGGGTGAGTCGCTCGCCGAATAATGAGGTCTGACTGTGCCTGGCCAAAAATGATGTCATACCTCCTGTCGATTGGTTGAGCTGCCCGCGTGTGTTCGTTCGGCCAATTAATAATGGAGTATTGGTGGCAGGCTTTGTGCGCAGCAGACCGTGCAAAGCGGTCCGGGCAATCAATATTGATTAGAACCGGCCTGTGACTGTCAAGCCATTTTTAGTTCATTTTATGTTCTCAGAGAGAATGTAAATATCTTTGTTCACGATCACCCATGTTATTCTGCACGGAAACCCCCGTTTCAATGTGCTAAATACGTCAATATTTAGCAGTTTTTGCGTGTTAATTTTTTGTAAAATAGGTGTTAATTTTGGCCAAAACTGACATGAGAAGGACGTGATTTGTATGTGAAAAGGGGGGTTTTCGGGCAGAATCACATGGGTGGTCGTGAACGAAGATATTTACATTCTGTGTGTGTGTGTGTGTGTGTGTGTGTGTGTGTGTGTGTGTGTGTGTGTGTGTGTGTGTGGTGTGTGTGTGTGTGTGTGTGTGTGTGTGTGTGTGTGTGTGTGTGTGTGTGTGTGTGTGTGTGTGTGTGTGTGTGTGTGTGTGTGTGCGTGCATGCGTGTGCGCCAGTGTATGTGGTGTGCATGTCCATGTGTGTGTGTGTGTGTGTGTGTGTGTGTGTGTGTGTGTGTGTGTGTGTGTGTGTGTGTGTGTGTGTGTGTGTGTGTGTGAGAAGAGCTTCGAAAAAGGATTGAGAAAGGGGAGAAAGACATTGGAATCAGAGGTGGGAAAATAGTGAAAGTACAGTGGAAACCTAGGCCTGGCCAGGATGATAAAGAAGAAAACTGACAATCAAAATACAAGAACAAAGAACATGTGAATAGTTTTAAAAGGTATGTAGATAGAAAATCTGTGCAGGAACTGTCATACACGTTCTTGTACACAAATGCAGATGGACTGTTGAACAAAAAAGATGAGTTACTTCTATTAGCTGAAGAAAATAAACCTCACATTATAGTAGTAACAGAATCTATAGCGAAAAACCAAAAAGGGGTAAATTCTGTCGAATATTCAATGCCAGGTTATGAACTATTTTTCAATGAAAATCCCAAAAGAGGACACACCAACGTACGGGGCAACTACTTTGCAAACAGAGTTGTGAACCTCTGGAATAGCCTCCCGGATGATGTGGTATACCGGTAACAGCGTCATCGGTAGACGCCTTCAAGAGAAGACTGGACAAGCACTGGGCAGCACTACCTTCAGTGTACGACCCAGAATGCCTAGTTTAATTGTTCAGTAGGTGATCTGATTGGCACCATCCTCAAACCACCCAGGCCAATCAGTTTAGTTGAGAACCTGAACATGGTCCTATGGAAGGACCTGAATCTTGTATCGTCAAAGTCAAAGTCAAAGTCAAGTCAAAGTATAACTGTATATGTGAAGGACTCTATAAATGCAAAAGTATACAAGTTTACAACAGGAAATCACTTTGATGAAAACTTGTGGATTACCTTTTTAAATAAGGATAGACAGAAAATACTGATTGGAACTATTTACAAAAGTCCAAACTCAACAACTGAAAATGAAGAAAAAATGTTTGAGTTGCTGAAACAAATTAGATTAGAAAGATTCAAATATGTTTGTATTACTGGAGATTTTAATTTCCCAGATATTGACTGGCATGGTACTGGCTCTGGAGAAAGAGGTCAAAAGTTCATAAACTACATACAGGATGCATTTCTGAACCAAATGGTGAAACAACCAACAAGACACAGGGAGGGACAAAAATCAAATATACTAGATTTAGTACTTGTTAATGATGAAAATATGATATCAGACATTAAGCACTTAGCTCCCATAGGCAAAAGTGATCATGAGGTTTTAATGTTCTCTTTGTACCTAGGAGAGGAGCAAGGAAAAGAAGAATCAAAGCAGTCATATAATTTTAAGAGAGGAAAATTTTATGCAAATGAAAGAAGAATTGAAGAAGATCGACTGGAATAAACTCAATGATCTTAGTGTAGAACAATGCTGGGTGGAAATTAAAAGTATTTTAAATTCTTTAATAGAAAACAACGTTCCAAAACAAATTATTAAGAAAAATAAAAAACAGAAACCAAAGTGGATGAATGTAAAGACAATGAAATTTGTAAAAAAGAAAAATAATATGTATCAGAGATTCTTAGTCACAAAGCAGGGAAAAGATTATCAAAATTATATTAAAGCACGTAATACTTGTAATAAAAAAATAAGAAAAGCAAAAAAGGAATTTGAAAAGAAGTTATCAAAGGAATGTAAACAAAATCCAAAAGCCTTTTGGAGATATGTACAATCGAAAACAAAGATGAATACTGGAGTGAGCCCTTTAGTGACTAAGGATGGTGACACAGTGGAGACAGATAGAGGTAAGGCAGATATTTTGAATACATTTTTTTCTAGTGTATTCACAAGGGAAGATACTAAAAATATGCCTGTTCTAGGTACAGCCTCAAGGTCAAAAGGCATAGTGTTGGAAAATGTAGATATTTCAGTGGATGCAATAAAAAAGAAACTTCAATCTTTAAACCCTAATAAGGCATGTGGTCCGGATGCCATCCCATCGAGAATACTAAAAGAGCTAAACGAGGAAATGGCCTTCCCACTTTACATACTCTTTTCTAAATCTGTTAAAGAAATGATAGTACCTTCAGACTGGAAAACAGCTACAGTCATTCCAGTATTCAAAAAAGGTACAAGAACAGATCCAGGAAATTATAGACCAGTGAGTTTAACATGCATTATATGCAAAATTTTAGAATCATTTATTAGAGAGGCTATTATTAAACATATGACAGAAAATAAATTATATGCTGAGTGTCAGCATGGATTTCGTGCAAAAAGATCTTGTGTGACTCAACTTTTAGAAGTGATGGAAGACTTCACAAAGGAGATAGATAAAGGAGAGAATATAGTTGTTTTGTATTTAGACTTTAGAAAAGCATTCGATTCAGTACCACATGAAAGACTTTTAAAGAAATTAGAGTCTTATGGAATAATAGGAAATATACTTGGTTGGGTTAGAGACTTTTTATCAAAAAGAACTCAGAAGGTAAGGATTGGTAGCTCCTTCTTCATAGTGCTGATGTTATTAGTGGGATACCACAAGGTAGTATTTTGGGACCAATATTATTTACGGTGTTTATAAATGATCTCCCTGTAGAATCAAAGAGTACATGTAAAGTCTTTGCAGATGACACAAAACTGTATAACTCTCCAAATTTACATAAGGAATTACAAAAGGATATTGAAACATTAGTACAGTGGTCTGATACTTGGAACCTATATTTTAATGCAGAAAAAATGTAAAGTACTTCATATTGGTAAAACAAACCCACAAAAGGAGTATATAATGAAAATTTGGGGGCAAGGAAATAAAAGTATCTAAATGTGAAGAAGAGAAAGACCTATGTGTGACTTTTGACAAAAACTTACTATTTGACAATCATATTGTAAATAGTATTAATAAAGCTAACAGAATGATTGGAATAATAAAACGAACCTTTACATTTATGGAAAAGGACACTTTTTTGCAATTATATAAGACACTAGTTAGACCTGTTCTTGAATATGGCAACACTGTATGGTATCCAATGCTAAAGAGACAATCAGAAGCTCTAGAACAGGTACAAAGAAGAGCAACCAAAATGATTCATAATATAAAGATTACTCATATCAGGAAAGATTAAAATATCTGCAACTTCCAACACTTAAGGCAAGAAGAATAAGAGGTGACTTGATTCAGGCATACAAGATATTTAATGAAATTGATGATGTTGATAAAGCATGCTTTTTTTGTACTCCGCAGAAGAATGTTACAAGGAACAGTGAAGATAAGATATTTAAACAATATTCTAGAACGAATTGAAGAAAATTTACTTTTACTAATAGAGTAACCAACTTTTGGAATAAACTAACACTTAACATCAAACGTGCACCTAGTATTAATGTTTTTAAGAACCTCATAGATAAACAGGAATTATTAACAAAAATTAGATATGAATTTGATGGATAATAAGTCTGAGCTAGCTATGACTGGACCAACGGTTATGAAAAAAAAGGATATATACATACAGAAGGGGCGTAAAAAGCCTAAATAGGCTAAGTTGTATTGATACAACGCCCCTGATCCTGATCCTGATCCTGATCCTGATATATTCCAGTGAAGGAATGACGCACTATTTACAAGCTTGCTGATACATATTACACCACCTGCACTGTGACCGACATGGCTTAACTCGTTTGTTTCGCTGCACGAACTGCTGTCACATTGAACACGACAACACACATTGTCAGCTTCATGATCATTGACGCTCGATGAAAAGAGGTGTGTGAATAATTGATACAGTCTGTCATACTTTTAGTTTTATCTAAATATCTTGTCACACATTCACTGCCATGTATTGCCCCAGTCGTTGTCGTAGTATCAACTATAGTCACAGGGATAGTCACAGTCGCCATGTCAGTTCTAGTGGTGGAGTTTGTTACTGACACAGAGTCTCTGTTGACATCTAGTACATTCGTTGTCAAACAATCAACTGTTCTGGAAGTTTCTTTAACAGAACTATTGTCACCAATCTCCTTCACACAGACATCAACATTGAAAAACCCTTTCAAATTTGCAAACTCATCGCCACTGTTTCTTTCATTCCCACTGTCACATTCAGCCCTTTTCTTTAATTCATCGACATGTGTACTCTCACCACCACACTCATCCCGCATAATCACACATGTTCTCTCTATATCACTTTTTCTTTCTAAATCATTATGTATGTCTTCAAACTTATCAAATTGCACAACAGATAACAAAACATTGCTGTGTCCAATCGAAGCGGAATCATTCTCTACATTCAACACGCTAGCTGAAAGTGTGTCACTGTAATCTGGCACGCCTTCACCCCCACCGATGTCAGTGACAACCTGCACGGGATTTTCATCGCCTGTCCGCTTCAAGTCAACATCGTTCCCTGCCCCAGTTGAAATAACTTCACGTGAATTTGGAACAGGCACTCTATACGGTGATGGCTTAAATTTCCCCTCCCCTGACTCTGACAGCAGAACATTATCTGATGACAGGGCCGGCCAGAATCCTATTTCAGTTCTACCAGGTTGTTACTGATGTCCAGAACGAACTTCTTACTGTTGATCACCAGGTGATCATAGACCATGGACACTTTCATGCCCTATGACCTGGCGGACTTAAGGTGTGGCACAAGCTTTTTTCTGGACTCCCTAACCCGAAAGGAAAAGTCCTCACTCACAAATATATCAGTTCCTTTTAGTTTTTGTTTTGCACGCAGAATCTTATCTTTGTCCTTGAAGAATGTGCATCTTGCTATTACTGGCGTGTTCGGCTTTGAATTCAGACGGTGCACACGGTCGAAAGAAATGTCGTTTGAAAGTTCCAGCGTATCCGTTATCATGTCTTGCACCAGCTCTTCACATTCTTGCCAAGACTCACCGGCCTTACGAGGAATGCCATGGATGATTATGTTGTTTCTCTTCGATCTCCCTTCTAGGTCGTCTATTTTCCTGTCCAAGGATTCCACCCTACCGGCGAGTCTCATGTTTTCGTTCCTCAACTCGTCATTTTCCTGTTTCAAGGCGGACATTTCCTGTTTTAGACCGGACATTTCGTCCTGCAGATTTGCACACATTGTCTTTACGTCCCTCATGTCTTTTCCAAGCCGATCAATTTACCAGTTAAATCATTCAAAATGGCCATCACGTCTTTCAAAGTGGGATCGGACGGTAACGCAGAGGCAGCAGGGGTAGAGCCCGGTCCATGACCACTGTCTCTACGGGCGTTTCCTGCGCTCTCCAGATGGGTTTGCCGTTTGCTATCAGACTTAACAGTCGTAGGTCCTGGATTCAGCTCCACGTCACCACATCGTTGAAGCAAATGTCCGTAGCAGAATAGAGACAGTAACAGGCCTACAGTAACACCGTCCATGCGCGATCTCAACTTGAGCACAGATATTTTCATGTCGGATTTATATTTTATACGCTTCAACATAAAAGCTGCGAAAATGTGCGCAAATACACCACACACATACCTAAAAGTTAGCGATGCAGCAGGCATAGTCCACCACAAAAGTCACTGCCAACTCACAAGACACGCACAACACACAACTAGAGGAAAAAACAAGAAAAAGCACAGAGCTAAAAAAGCGTGTCACTCAACTATGTGTACCACAAGCGCCCCCGGAGAGAGAGAGAGAGAGAGAGAGAGAGAGAGAGAGGAGAGAGAGAGAGAGAGAGAGAGAGAGAGAGAGAGAGAGAGAGAGAGAGAGAAACTAATAAATATTCATTCTGGCTCACCCGGTCTCAACCAGTTTCGACCGGGCGACGCCAGAATGAATATTTATTAGTTCTCTGATAAGTAAGACTTCAATAACCAAAAATTTACTAAACTTTCCAGAGAGTAACGAGGGGAAAGCAGCAGTGGCTGAACAAACCCCATAGAATAACATAGGGGAAAAGCAGCAGTCGCTGAACGCACCCCATATACAAACGGTGGGGCAGGTAAGCCTTTAATTGCTAGTTGCCGGCCTACCTAAGGACTCTGTACTATCTGATTACTGCAGAGACCCGGCATGGTCGACACCTGATTACTTACTACGTGACTAGACATAACGATTTCGAACCAACGCCAGTCTTTGTGTTGTGGCAATTAGACACAGCTGCCATCACGCGATGGGCCGATGTCACAGCTGACTCACATTTTACTATTTTCTCACTGTCTGCTGACCGAGAAGGACGCGTTTACTGTGCTCTCTACTGTGCTCTCTACTGTGCTTGGTTGTGTTATTTAACAATGGATAAAAGTTTTACTTTAACTGCATGTTAGAGTATTTGTTAAAAAAGGAACTAGGCGAAGCAATACAATTTTTTAACATAAAAAGAGCAAAAACCCCCCTCCCTGAGCATGGCCGACTGTTGATTTAATTTTAATTTGCAGGCGTCACTTTGTGTCGACCATGCTTTCAGGGGGGAAACCCCAGGAGTATGTTTGCCCTGGGATTTTTTGGGTGGTGGCGGCTGGCCTCTGGTCTGGAATGGCTGGCACCGGTCTGAATGATCTGGATGGGGTGAACTTGACCCCCAAGACTCTGGTTACACTCGAAACTCGAAACCATGTGACCAACTAATGAGGGAAGCAGAGAACTGATAAATGCCAATCCTAGGCCAGCTGCTCCTCAACCAGTTTCGGAGCAGCTGACCCTAGGAATTGGCATTTATCAGTTCTCTCATACTCAGTGGACTTGATTCCACTGGGCATGCGCATTAACGAGGTAAAACCAACCTGCATTACACAGTTCAACCAGTTCGACCGGTTGACTCTAGAACCGGCGTTTTTACGTTCTCTAACAAGTAAGACTTTAATAACCAAAAAATAACGACCCTACAAACAAACATACTGTGTAGGGTTATCCGTTTTCAATACTAATTTACTAAACTTTTCAGATTTTAGTTTTTGTTAATCCTGCGGTTTTCTTGATCATTTTCAATAACATCATTTTCGCGCAAACATTCATCAAATGAGTCTCTGTCTTTCATGTGAAATAAAACTACAGTCTTTAATTGTTCTCTAAAGTCTTTTAAAACTGAGTTATATTTTTGACATAAAATCCACACACTTATCCCAGCATGTCTTCCACTGAAGGTCAGTTTTGACAAAGTGTTTCTCTTTTTAACTATGTCTTTTTCTGCCGAACAGTCATCTATAATAAATAGTGTCTGCGTTCCTTTAAACAGTTTATAAAAGTATTCTAACCACTCACTCAATTTATTGCTAGGATCAACTAAATATGTTATCATCTGCCCATATAAACCTTCTATCATGATATGCTTTGTTAAATTCAAGTGTTGGACAGAAAATCACAATATAATCAAAATTATAGCGATAAACTGTTTGTAATAGGTCTAGGATAAATATTGTTTTTCCACAGCCAGTTTGTCCACAAATCAATGAACAATGAGGAGTTTTTGTCATAAAGTTTAACTGCTCCATAGTTTTATAACAGGATTTAATCTAATCCAGTTATTATATTTATCATACTTTCTGTCAAAACCTGTTCAGTATAATAAAATCCTATGAGGCCTAAATGCGTAAGATTAATCCAATTCAGTTCTGTAAGATTGTTTCTATTTAGACTAATATTGATTTTGTTGCTTGTTGTTATTACCTTAATATCCTCGCCATTGTGAAGAATGACGACGGTAACTTTAAGACGTTTAACGTCTAAGTTTTGCCAGCTAATATTAATTCCTTTTATAAGGTCATCACTAACGCCCACAACCCCATCCCTCTCTACATCTTTAAAGACAGAAATTTCAAATATCATTGTGAACGCATCTCCTAATTTCCTGCTTGGAAAGAACTGTAATTTTGTAGAAGCTTTCTTTAAAACTGTTTCTCTTCTGTGGAGGATGTACTGTTTTTTCCCATACGGCGTTATTTCAATCTCTTTCCGACTATTGTCGTCCGGCATAAGACTTACATGTAAAGGGCCAGAGTTGAATGCTTTTCTGAAACTTTTTTGACGGCTAAAAAATGTAAATGGGCTTATGAATTCAAATTTTATTTCCCATTCTAAATATGGTTCTAAGTGCCATTTGCTGTCAGGTTTTCGAACTATTTTATATTCATACTGGCCAGCATTATTTGCTTCCACATTGCGCAGTTGTTCTAGTTTAGGAAACTTTTTGTTGTCGCTAACCTCTTTGCGTTTATAATCACCATCTTTAGTGTACTCAAAACCATACAAAGCGCCTATCTCACCATTCTGTTCAAAGTCTGCAACGTCTGCAAGGTCTTTTAATTCTAAGGTTATACACCTTACAGGTGCTAATGTAACTCCGGTTCTTCTGGCCTGCGCGACATTATTTTTTAGTACAGTTTATTATTTTATTTCCAAAACAATGTGCAGGTTATCACATTTCACAACTTTCCCCACTTTGTCTTTGATTTTTATATTAAATGATCCGACCCTCCCACAAACTAATCTTTTAAACTGTAAATTAGGGAATTGTATAATTTCATAATCGCAATATGCAGCTTTCCCTGACGGAAGAGCTCTTAAAACAGTTGAGGGCCTTTCATCATATAAGTTTTCATCAGTGCTTAGCTCATCCAAATGAACATAGAGTAAGGAATGTAATGCAAGATCGAGCGGATTTTCCCCCTCGTAAGTAGTTTTGTTTGACGTAACTCTAAAACTATGAACGGCTCGATTGGCAGTTGTAAAGCCTAACATTTTAGCTAGCTCTTCATCAAAATAGTAACCTACTTCTTCTTTTTCAGGTTTGAATGATAACATTGTTTTCAGATTTGCATTGTTAAGTTTGAGAGTAATGTCAAAATTACTCATTGCTTCTTTTAGCGAGCAAAACCGTAATAACCATCAGGTATGGTTAACTGGCTAACTAATGTTCCTCTATTATCAACTTTTTTAATCTTATTATTCTTCTTGGATTCACTTATATTAAACCATACGACTTTGTAAAATATTTCATGAAGCGCAACCATTCTGGTTCCGCAATTGTTATCAATAGCATGTTCTAAAAACGAAGGACGGTCTTGAGTTGTTATTGTTACAAACATTTTTTAAACGAAATAAAATGAGCGCATTTAAATATACTGATGCAAATATTCTGTTGGGCCGCACTACAATCTTAAAAATATAACAACTGATACTCTTGACATTTCTGTGACCAGACTGACACCTTTCAAGTAAAGGTGAGTACTCCATTAAACAGATATCTTAACCCCCCTATTAAAAAAGACTACATCGCAAAACTGTGGTTCAGTCATCCGATGCAGTTTTATCAGAACCAGCTAAACTTTGCTGTGTTTTGTGCATCAACTGGGTGTGGAGTGTCGTATGCTGATCATTTAAATCATCCTGATCCTTTGGTGAGGTCAGTGTATAGATTTCATTTCTATTACACCTTCAGACGTATTTTGACTGAACTGCAAGCACCTTTACCAAATGACAAGCCGTTTAATCCATTCAGCAACAGAATAGACATGAAGGCTTTTGAAAGGATCTGTAACGAATTTAATATTAATGTTAAGGAAGACTTTAGACAAAAGTTGGATCTTAATCATGGCTTAGGCACCCCTTATTTTTGGGGCGTGCACAGAAAGTATAACTATGCCTGGAATCCTCCTTATACATCTTTCTCTTCAGGCACAACTGTTCACCTTGGGTCCATAGAGCAAGAGCATAAAACAGCATGGACAACATTTATTTTAGACACTTCTAAGGGCCTAACTAGAGCGGGAATAGAACGAATAAACGACTCTATTCGTACCTACGTTTGGTGTTTGCTAGGTTCGCAAGCACAGACAAGGTCAAGCATAACCGATCCTTCTACTGGTTTTGATGCACAAAAACAATACTTAGCAAATTTAGAGGACGCTATTAATTTACAGTTGATTTACCTTCGAGTATAAAAAGGTACCAAAATGTTTTACAATTTGCAAGATCGAAAGTAGACTTTGCTGTTGGCACTGGTTTATACATGCTGCCTTCTGACCTCAGACTCCAGATAGGAACAATAATAAACTACAATAATGAAATCCTTGTGGCAGGCAATGAACAGAAGGTCGGAAAAAACGAAATAAATTCTGAGCCAGTAATATTGCAAGCAGTAAAAAAACAAGATGACCCCCCAGAATAAGTCATCCAATCCCCGTGGCCCAAAGCCCGAAGACTGTTGAAGACCGCAAAAAAATGTAATGACCATGAATATGAAAAGACAGCACTTGTTATTGGATTAACTGCCCTAGGATTACTTGGTCTTTATCTTACTAAATATTAACCCAACCATTAAGAGAACTAATGCCCATAAGTGCTCAGCCATAAAGCCAACTACTTTGCTTGCAGTAGACAAAAGCCAGCTAACAACACCCCTAATATACCCGGTAAAGAGTCTATAGCTTTACCGGCTATTTTTTTTAATAAATCCGCAAGATGATCAAGCTGTTTTTTTACCCATGATTTATCAGGCGGTGATGGAGGCGATGGTGGTGGAGGCACTGGACTTTGACCACCGCCGCCTGTAATAGCCAACACCAGTGTACTTATTGCAAATCCTAAGGTGTTATAACGCTTGCTAATGTGACTCCTTGCTCTCTAAACAGTGTTCGGATTCGTTCTGCTAGTGTCGTGTCTTCATATAAAATTCTTTGGATAGTTTCTCTTATTCTGCTTACTTGAGTTCGTAATTGTTCTCGGTTAGTAGACAACACTTCTAGTCTTGCTGATCTTTCTTGTTCAAGATCTTTTAGTCTTTGGGTTATTCTTTCTTTAATATCATGTCCTAAGTTGGAGTCATCAGCCTCAACGAGTTTTTCTTTTTCTCTTTTTATATGCTCATCTAGTTCACCCAGTTTTGCTAAAGTGTTTGTTAATTCGCCTCTGATGCTTCTCAAGCATGATCAAGGGCCGCTATTTCTCGCATGGGTAACGGCGGATCGTGGATAGTTTTTAATGCTGTTTCTTCTGAAAAACTGGTTTCTGCTTGCATTATTTTGTCTGCTGTTTGATTTAATTCTTTAAGTTCCATGTTTTGTATTTGGTTATCTGTTGGGAGTTCTTGTAGTGTGTTTTGAAGTTTAGAAGAACTGCCTCTCCGTCTAATTTTGGTTTAGAAATGCCAAGGCGAGTTTGTTCGCTCACACCGAGTCTTTGTCTAATTGTACTCTTTTTTAAAAACTTTGATGGGTCTGGTTTAGTTGTAAGCTGAACAAGTTTGTCCTTGATCGTTTTTCACAAACAAATGGTCATCTTTTACTTTAAAATCATCAGGGGGTATAAATTCGGGAGGTTCTTGACCTAAACTTCTGTAAAATGATGTGACCTTAGGTTCTGTTAATTCATGCCACATTGAGGCCGTTGAGCGATGTTGTACCAAAGGAGTCATTTCACTCATGTCGTCTCCAGGATCTAAAACATCATAATCTTCATCTTCAATGCCTGCCATATTTTTAAATAATTAACTTTTTATTTTGTTTTATAAAAAAAATGTCACAAGCATATGGCTCGATTCTTGACCCGCATAGAAGACTGAAAGAGCCCTTTGGCGTGAAGGGAAATAAGCGGAATATTACTGTTCCAAATAATCCATCTACTATTGATGCGGATCAAATTCTTACTGTTAAATTTCCAGACCTAGGAGCGGATGAAGTGATTGTGCCAGGCTCTGCACGTCTTACTTTCAAAATAGAACTCGCTTCAACAACAGACACAAACAGGACAGTTGTCCAGAATTTGGGGCGGGCAATCGTTAAGAAAATTTCTATAAAACTTGAGGGGCAAGAAATATTTTCTTTACACAATGCAGACATATTTTTAACCTATTCTGATCTATGGCTAACCGGGAATGAAAGGGCTGATCTTGCGTTTCAAGGAATCGAAAATGAAGAAGCACTAAAACATAGAATAGGCGCCGCAGATATTAAAGACGGCAAAAAGTATGTAGCCGTAAATTTTGCGTATGGAAATCGCTTTTCCATTCCTTAGATTTTGAGCTGTTAAAAGCGCATGCGCCATACTTTCAAGGAGCATTAAAAGACAGATTGTCATATGAACTAACTTTTAATGAATACAAACGTGTTATCAGATCATCAGACACCGAAGCAAAGTACAGCATTTCTGATATCTCGTTAGAGTTTGACGTTGTTAGCAACCCTAATTTAGCAAGGCTGATTGAGCAACAATATCAGTCAAAATTAGCAATATATACGAAAGAGTGATTCATCATACAACATATCCCAGAAGCAGGCAGACGCTATATGGAATTTTAGTTTTAGTGCCGCAGCAAGATCGCTTAAAGGTATTTTATGCTGTGTGAAGATGAAGAACCATTCAAAAGAGGAAGTGAAAAGTTTATTAATCCTAAAATAACGAAAGTACAATGTTCGATTGAGGGTAGCCCTAACCAAATCTACGCTAGCGGGCTTAAACCTTATCAGCATTTTGACGAAATAAGAAAATTGTTTGGGGTGGGAGGTGTAGAAGTCCAACAGTAGACCTTGTGTCTAAAGATCTACACCTTCACAATGTTAGACTTGATGATTATTTAACAACAAAATACGGTTTATGGATTGACCTAAGATCAACAGAGGATAATCAGTTGCATGGAAGTGGGAGAACTGTTAAAGACGGAATAAACATTCAAATTGATAAAGAAAAAGAGGCTGATAAACCACTTAATGTGTATTTGTTTTTAATATATGATGCGCAGCTGAATATTCAAGAAAACAGATTAAAAGATATACATTACTAAATTATTTTTTCATTTTTAAAAAGCATGTCTGTTCAGGTTTATCCGAATGTGCCTACAGCGCCAGAGCCGCCAAAAGAAGGGATAATAGAAACCCCTGACATAAAAACCTTTAGATTAACAAACATTACACAAATGCAACAAAAAAAGAGCAAGCCTTTCCAAAAACAGCAAAACCAAACGAAGGTATTCTGCTGCCTTTAATGCTTTTAAACTATTTTAATACTGGAACATCGACTATTAGTGCTCTATCAGCAGGAACGAGTGTTGGGCTCTTACAACGGGCGTAGGTGCGCCCGCGGCTTTACCTCTAGGCGGTTTTGTCTTTAGCTTTTGGGCCTGTGTTCATTAGCTGTAAGTGCTGCTGGCAAAAAATTAAAAACTAAACCCCAAAAGCACACAGCTATGGTTCACACTAATAACGGCTAAACTTATTTCGTTCAAACTGACAATAAATAAAGCACTTGTTGACTCAAACATCACGGATGAGAATTTAATCGTTTACAGGCCGATTTTGATGACTACAAAGACAAAAGTTTGATCTTCAAGAAAGGCGAGGACAAGTTTTTTCCCCAACAGCCAGACGCCGAGCAGATAAAAAAGGAAATGCTTAAAAAAGTAATCGAGACATTAAACTCGTTCTAAACAGCTCACATTAACAACGCCAAAGGTGTTTATACTTTAGTTTATGAGTCCAAGCGTAAAAAGACCGTCGATATTGATTCTGATTAAGTATTTTTTTTTAATTTAAATAAATATGTGGCTTAGAAAAGAAAGACAGCATGGCTAAGATATATAAAGGCCCAGATGAATTGTTTGAAGGAATTTGGCTCGAGAAAGAGCGTTTGTCAAGACCACTGAATGATATTGATTTAGAAGTTTTGATCCCGCAAACGTACAGGCAAGTGTTGCTCATGCTATTTCTCAAGTTCCAGGTAAACTAACAAAGCCCCGCCAGTTAAAGTAATGTTAGCTTTTTATGGGATATGTAACAAAAAATGAAGAAAATCTAGAAGTCTGGGTCTAAACTAAACAACAGACTATTCTTTCTCATAAGACTTAACACCCGGTTGGGCAGACCATGCTTACACAGTTTGATGTGGCCGCTGAAGAAGCTAAAATGAGGGGCTCTGGTTGGTCAGAGGGCGAAATCTTAGAGATTAGATTAAAACAGGCAAAAGTATGCACCGATTGTAGGCAAGGCTTACATTCCGCCCCTCGAGAGTTGGTTTCAAAGAGAGCAGTTTTAAACATAAAGAATACAACGAAAAATTTTTTTTAAATGTGGTGTGTTCTTGCAAGCTGCATTATATCCGCGAACACGCAGAGAGAGTGACTAACTATCGGCAATACCCCAAAAGATCTTAATTCAATGAATATCCTTTCCCTGTTAGTGTAGATCAAATTGATCATTTTTCAAGAAAAAAACAAACCAATAACTGTCAATTTTTACACATGGGATGAGGAAACAAACTAAGCCATTAAAGTGTCTAAAAAACAGCCCAACGATGGCGATCCAGACAAAAATCATGTTGACTTACTACTGATTTTTTTCACCAGCAGGGCTACCGCATTACACATTGATACGAACAAGAGAAAACAAATGCAGCATACTTCAAAGAATGGACAAAAAACAAGAATTCTGAGAAAATTTTTAACAAGAATTCCACCCGTTCAACCCGCGAGCGAACATAAGAAAACACTGATCGGCCCAGTTGACTGTAATACAGAACAATTACGCCCCAGAAGGCAGTAAAGTTAGTTTTAAGAACTGGAAACGGATGAAAAACTAGTCCATATGTTTTTTAACGCAGACTTCGAGTCGCTTATTGTTCCTTATGAAGGGCCACGCCACAAAAACTTCGAAAAACAGTCTTAATGAGTATCATCAGATTTGTTCATTTGCCTTCATTATTGTTAGGTCGATGGCGTTCTTTCAAGCCAGAATTATATAGAGGCCCTAATGCTGCAGAATACTTCTAGAACGCATGCAGCAAGTGCGTATGATTGTCAAATAATCTGAATTTACTTGAAATCTTGATGACGCCAGAAGACCAACAACAGTATGACTCAGCCCACATTTTTGGGATTTGTGGTTTAGAACAAATTTCTAACAGTGAGGAAACCAATCCGACAGTAAGAGACCATGATCACATTAGCGGAAAGTTCAGAGGAGCAGCGCACAGTAATGCAATCTTCAACTAAACTTTAATCCTGCGACATGGAAGCTGCCTATATTCTTTCACAACTTGCGAGGTACGACTCTCACCTTATAATGCAAGCAGAAACCAGCGCCTTCAGGGTAGCATGCATTGCTCAATCATCAGAAAAGTACATGTGCTTTAATCCGAATAACATGTCTTTTTTTGACTCTTGCAACACATGATGGGTTCATTAGAGTCACTGGCTATGTCCTTAAAGTCCTGCCAATAACGGAAGAATATTTTGACCCAAATTCGTTAGAAAGGGCGTTTACCCTTATGAGTACATGAAAAGTTGGGAAGGTTTGACGAAGATACACTTTCCCCCTAAAGGCGCGTTTTTTCTAGTCTTAGAGGAAAGGACATCAATTTTGATTACCAACATGCTCAAGATGCGTGGCCCGAAGTTAGAGTGTAAAACGTGGGAGACTATCATGACTCCCACTTAATGGCTGATACATGTTTGTTGGCGGCGTTTTTGAAAATTACAGAAAGACCGCATGAAAACATTATAGCTTGGATCCCGCGCTTACATTTCTGCGCCCGGGATGGTTGGATGCTTTTTTAAAGTTTAAATGGAGTACAGATTGATTTATTGTCTGACCTTTCCAATGAATCAGATGATTGGAAAACGGTTGCGTGGAGGAATTTATGGCTCTCACCATTACGTAAAGCAAACAACAAGTACTTGGAGACTATGATCCAAGTAAAAGGTCTAACTATCTTATGTATTTAGATGCAAACAATCTGTATGGATGGGCTATGGCGCAATCGCTTCCATTACGCAACTTTAAAATGTACACAGGTGGCGGTACGAATAATATTCAAAAGGCATTAAAGTGGTTGGGCAGTTGGCGCCGGGGCCCAAAAGCGTGGTTTCATCTAGAAGTTGACTTAGAATATCCTCATGAACTCCATGACCTGCATAATGACTTCCATTAGCAGCAGAAAGCCTAAAGATGGCAAAAACAGAACCGCCTAAAACTTGTGCCTAATCTTCGAGACAAAAAAATTTATGTCTGTCATTACAGACTTCTACAATTTTATTTAAGACATGGTTTGAAGTTGACAGCTGTTCATCGTATAATTGCTTTTGATCAAGACAGTTCATGAAACCATACATCATGAAAACACTGATCTCAGAACTAATCCACAGATGCTTTAGAAAAAGACTTTTTCAAGCTGATGAAAACAGTTGTTTCGGAAAGACTATGGAGGAAAACCGCACAAACGTAAAGACTAGATTGGTCACCAAAGAGAACGAAGCAATTAAGCTGACTTCAAAACCTAATTATCAGGACTTCAGAAAATTTCATGATCAGCTTTTGGTATAAAGAGAAAAAAAGAAAGTCCCAAATTGGACAAACCTGTATTTATGGGTTTACTGTTTTAGAATTATCAAAGCTTTTGATTTTTAGAATTTCTTTATGACTACTTTAAGCCCTCGTATCCTGAGTCCAGAGTACTTTACACAGATACAGATAGTTTTGTTATAGATATCCCTACTGAAGACATCTATAAAGACATGGAAACCGAAGTGGGCTAAAGGACATGCGGGATGGTATGACACGTCCGATTACCCTAAAGATTCGCCTTTACATTCATCCGTTAATAAGAAGGTTTTGGAAAGATGAAAGATGAAATTTTCTGGAAAGGTGATTAAGGAGTTTATTGGTTTAAGGTCGAAAATGTACAGTATTCGAGCCAGGAGAAATCATTTAAAAAAGCAGAGGGAATATCCCCCAGTGTTGTGCAGTCAAACATATCACATGACAACTACAAAGAGAGCATTGTTCAATAAACATACTTTTCATCATGACAAGTAAAACTCGATCTAGTCTACATGAGATCAACAACAACCGTTGTAAAAAAAGAAAAATCATTAGATAGAACAAACACAAAGCGAGTTTTTTGTTAATCCGAGTTTTCATATGCAATTGGGCACTGGAGAACAGCATAATTATATATCTTCTTCGGGTTTAAATTCGGGTCCATATTTTTCCTCAACTTTATCTAGAAAATCAATCATATCAACCTCCAATTCAGACAAATTTTTTTTCATGTTTGCTTGATGCGCTCGAATTTTTTTTTTTTATTTCAAGATATTCTTTCCCCATTTTGATAATCAAAATTTGGGATTTTAGGCTTTTTAGGCGATCTGGGTGCAGTGCCATGTGCCAATGAATCCTTGTAATTGTTTCTTTAACGCAGAATACGTACCATGTGATTCTCGCATTAATTCCAAGGTTCTTTATTTATCATTCTTGCTACCTCTTTTGATTCCATTTCGGTTCCAGGTTTTTTTCTTTTGGCCTTCCATTTTAAACCAAAATATATTTACGTAAATTAATTAAAGCGGAACTGTGTCTGGCGGAATTTTCTGCAGTTTCTTCCTTTACAAAAGATCTTTGAGGAGCGGTTGTTTTGTTGTGTCAGTTTCTCGTAAATAATACACGGTGGATTCATTTTTACAATTCTTTTTATTTCATTGGATCAACACTCCAAACTGGATCGTTTCCTGATGCGAGTGTCCCCTTCTGCTTCGCCAGGTAAATAAAGGTACCTTACTTTCAAACCAAATGGCAATAGTTTGCCGGATGAAGACTCTCCTTCAACAACATCTATTTTTTGTTTTTTGATTGCTTGTACTGGTTTTAGCCCCTTTAAAAATTTTTCATTATTCATTGCGCGCAAAACTGAGGGGAGTCTTCTAACCCATTCTGTGTTTTCGAGAATTGTCAATCAGCTCTCTGTGATACTGGTAGGAAAAAAGTCTTTCAGATAACTGTTTGTTAAAGTTTTCAACTAAAGCCTGTGATCTGTGAACTCCTGGAATGCCTCTTTTTTAAAGGGAACTCTATGTTTCAACAATAATTGATTCACTCGACCTTTAATTTCTTTCCACATCGACTTGGGAAACAGCGAGGATAAGTTAGCGGGCCTCGTTGGGATATCAGTTGTATGGCAACAGCAACAGCAGAAGCACTCTTTGTGTTAATGGTTCGCATCTTTTATCTTGAAGCTATGTCAAGATGTAAGTGCGTATTTAAATTTTTTTTTTCTAATGTTCATGGGGTAAATATAGAAGATTTTGATGGGTGTCGTTCGGTTTTGTATTCAAAAAAGTGTGGTTTGTATTTTTTAGGGCAGGTAAATAAATTGCCAAATCCCCCTTTGTTTAGATAACCATTCCTTTGGTTTTTTCACTGCCCCCACCCGCTTGGTTTAGCTTTTTGATTGGTTTTTTCCCTTAAATATCCTTTTGGGAATAATAGTTTGTTTTTTTATTAGCCAATTTAGCGAACAAAATAGACAGTCTTTGCAAGCGATAAACCGTTTCTTGCTCTTTTGTTTTTCGAGGGTTGATAAAGTCACTGAATTTTGGGGGGAAATTTTTTCTTTTGGTTTGTGTTACAAGATAATATTTTTTTTGTTGATAAATTTTTAAAATGTTTTAGTGAATGCCCCGTTTTTTCAGTGTGTCGTTAAAAAATTTAAAATGCTAATTCTCTGCTTTTCATGGATTTGTGCTGCGGTAGTTGTCCACAGCTTTGTTAGTCTTTTTTCTCGTATTCCGTTTTTAAAAAGCGTATTTTTCCGCTAAAAAGCAAGGCATTAACACAGCCCCCCAATCATCATTAGAGTGAAGCCATTTTTTAAATGTATTTTTTATTAATATTATACTTTTGGAATTTTCCTTGTTGATAGAAAATCTTTCGGGGAAACGAAGCTGAAATGATAGCAATTAGTTTGCTGAATCTCAAAATTAGTTTGCCCAAAATCTGCGGTTTAATTTTTAACAAACTTTTACCAAAGCATTAGTTCCCCACTTAGACCCCCCCCAAAAACCAGAAGGTTACAAGGTTGGGAACAGTTTTTTCGGTGTATTTTTGAAATAAAATAAATTTTAATTAAAAAAAAACATGATAGCGATGTTCTACGCTAAAGGGGGGCCTAAACCTTCCCGAATTATGAATGACCAAGTTGATGACCAAGCTTTTGCCCAAAGGAAAAAGGTTGTATTCTTGGCAGCATGGGGAAAACAAAAAGTTCCCCGGAACTGAATTCAGCATAGAACAAATTTAACAGATTTCGCCGCAAGACATTATAAAGTACATAAAGGGATGAGGGGCGTTGGGGTTAGAAAGGTGAAAAATGTGGGGGCAAAAGGTTTTGTTTGTACATAAATAGTCGTAGATTTGTATTGATTTGAACAAGATCTTTCGTTTTTGATTTAAAAAGCAAGATCCCGTTTTAACAAAGTCATTTGAGTTCTAGGGTGTGATTTTTATTTCAGTTTGGAAAATTGTTATCGCCGTTTAAACATGGGATTAAAACTTTTAATATATAGATTTTTTTTCCCCTTTAAAATAACGAGTCGGGAAAAACGCAGAATCAGGAAACCCCGAACAGAAAAATTGAATCAAAATCGAGAAAGTGACCCGTAAAATCCCGGACGCATTTCAGAGGAAAAAAAAAATTTGAGATTGGAAAAGACAAAAAAAAAAATTTAAAGTTTCAAATTAGCTATAATGAAAACATAACGCCCCCAACGCCAACAGTGTTTCAATGCCGGTTAAAAAAGCCAGAACAAATTATTCAAGGACGCAAAGCCTTATGGAAAATTAACTTAAACTGTTGTCATTTTTTGGCGTCCTTGTTGCTGCTGGGGCGGTTATACGGTTATAAAATATATAACCAATGGCAACAAAAACAAAAAAATTTAAAAAACAACCTGAACCACTAAATACAAAAAGACAACAGCACGCCAAAACCCCGCCAATAACAAAACATCATTTTGACCATTTATAATGCAATAATATTTTAAATTTTTTTGATAAAAATAGATCATGGCGGTTATAATTTGTTTAAAATGATGAAGTCAATAAATAAAGACATGGAGTCTATAAAAGACATTCCAATGACCAGAATTGTAATAAAATGTGGTTGCTTAGGATGTAAGAACTTCATTAAATCTATGCTGACCAATTACACCCAAACGCTGAGCAAGACATCCTCTCGATGACGCTTTTTTTTGAGGCTTTGTGTGTACTATATTAGACACCTACTATTTAAGATAAAAACATAGATTGTATTGTTTTTTGATAATTAAAAAGATAACTTGAATAAGAATTTGGGTTTTGTACTTAGAGGATGACTTAGTTATGATCTTAGGTTAATTTGGGGTAAGAACTTGAGGATGACTTGAGGACAACTTGAGTAAGAACTTAAAAGTGACTTGGTGACCTTGAGGATGACTTGAGTAAAAACTTGGGATACTTGAGGATGACTTGAGGACAACTTGAGTAAGAACTTAGAAGTGACTTGGGGGTGACTTGAGTTAAGAACTTAGAAGTGACTTGAGGGGTGTGCATGTGTGGGGTGGGGGGGGTGGGGTGGGGGGTGTGCGGTGTGGGGGGGGACAAAACACACACACACACACAAACAAACAACAAACACAAACAAACAAACACACAATAGACAGACAGTGCTGTGGAAAGTGAAGGAGGCTTTTTGTTGTTCACATTTGAACGTCGTAAATTTCAAGACTGCCCACCAAAGGCAGCCTGAAAAGGAGGTGAATTGAAGCGATGAATAGTTGAAACGTTAAAGCAGCCAACCGCAACAGCAAAAGGCAGGGGGCAGGAGTAAAATCCCAGCAAGTGGGCCAACCGTTCACGTTGTGAGCGGTTCTATTTTAGGCTATGATTCGGCGGGTAAATGGGTAGCAGGTGAATAGCAGGTAAAGCACCAAAGGGGCAGGAGTCCAGCACGTAGGGCCACCGTTCCCCAGCTGTGAGCGTTCTATTTTAGGCTATGAATGGGCAGGTAAATAGTAGCGGGTGAATGGGCAGGTAAAGCAGCCAAGGGCAGGAGTCCAGCAAGTAGGCCACCGTTCACCTGTGACCCGGTTCTATTTTTAGAAGCCCGTCATACTATCGTCAGAAAGTCCAAACCCCACCACGCAGGCCTGCACGCTGTTAGGTCGTCCCTGTGGCCTCAACAGCCTAGCCTTCGCTGCTAGCCCAGGCGGTTACAGCGTAACCATACTATTTTTAGAAGCCCGTCACAGTAGTTCAGAAAACTTGACAGACAGGCGGTTTATATATAGCTGTTTCTGTTTTAAAACCGCGTCTTCCAATCGTCAGAGTTCACAAAACTTCCCAGCATTAAACCGTTGCTTTACGAGCTGCTCAATCATTTTTCAAAGTATTTTATTATTTCATGTAAAGCATTCTTTTCTTCCTCTGTCCACAATTCCGTTGGTGTTGGCAGCGGTAATGGGAGATTTTGAGCTTGTTGGAAAGTTGTAGCTGATTCCATTCTTCCACACCCAAATAATTAATCTATAAAGTTGTTGAAAAGGTATTTGGATTCAAGAACTTTTTCTAACTCAGAATCCACACTGCCCTTTCTAAAACTGCAGCTATATTTTGTGCCAAAATGCAAACACTTCTCTCGCAAAAAAGCACCGTCTTCACCCCACCACAGCACTAGAGAAATGAACAACACAAGTGCTGGGCGGAAATGTCGTCACTACTAATCAGCTGATTCTATCTAGTCTTGTGTTTGGGCCCCGGCCGTGACATCAGCCCATCGCGTGATCCGAAAATCGTCATGTCCGGCCACGTATAAGTAATCGGATAGTGCAGAGTCCTTAGGTAGGCCGGAAACTAGCAATTAAAGGCTTACCTGCCCCCACCTTTTGATATTGGGGCGCGTTCAGCCACGGCTGCTTTTCCCCTACGTTACTCTAGGGGGCGTGTTCAGCCACTGCTGCTTTCCCCTACGTTACTCCTCTGAAAAGTTTGTAGATATCGTTATTTTTTGGGTTTACTTGTTAGAGAACTGTAATATGCCGCTTCTAGAGTCAACCGGTCGAACTGGTTGAAACTGTGTAATGCGGGTTTGGTTTTACCTCGTTAATGCGCATGCCCAGTGGAATCAAGTCCACTGAGTTTGAGAGAACTGAAAAATGCCAATTCCTTAGGGTCAGCTGCTCCGAAACTGGTTGAGGAGCAGCTGGCCTAGGCCGATGTCACAGCTGACTCACTTTTTAAACTATTTTCTCACTGCTGCTGACCGAGAAGGACGCGTTTACTGTGCTCTCTACTGTGCTCTCTACGTGTTTGGGTTTGTGTTATTTTAACAATGGATAAAAGTTTTACTTTAACTGCATGTTACAGTATTTGTTAAAAAAGGAACTAGGCGAAGCAATACAATTTTTTACCAAAAAAAAGAGCAAAAACCCCCCTCCCTAGAAATGGCTGACGGGTTGATTTAATTTAATTTGCGGGCGTCACTTTGTGTCAACACCTGCTTTCAGGGGGAAACCCCAGGAGTATGTTTGCCCTGGGATTTTTTGGGGTGGGGGCGGCTGGCCTCTGGTCTGGAATGGCTGGCACCGGTTCTGAATGATCTGGGTGGGTGAACTTGACCCCCAAGACTCTGGTTACACTCGAAACCGAAACCATGGGGACCAACTAATGAGGGAAGCCCAGCCCTGAACTCAGCCCCTCCAAACTCCGAAAGTGTGACGCCTGCGGTGCCAACCGACCACCAATAATAGCAAGCATTGAATTCTTATATTTTAAACTTACTTTTGGCGGTGGTGCAATCCACATGTACAGGGAGACCACTCCATTACTACTTTTTGTGATGCAATCGATACAGCTGCGTGTAGAGAGCAACCACCAACAGGCGGCCGTTGTTCGGCGCGAATGCTGCCTGTGCCCCTGTTTAGCAGGCACACACTGTCGCCTAGTTAATCTGAAGAAACACAAGATGATCCATACTGGTGAGAAATCTACAACAACTGGCCGTCTTGTGTTAGGGGTCACAGGAAAGAACAAACACTCAACCTCCCCTCATCACCAGATCCACTTTGTAATACATTTCAAGCGCTTCATTGACGAGAAATCGCACCACTCCTTTGCCTGACAAAAGAAAATATGTGCCACACGCCGCGTCATGGTCTTTGTTTTAATGCTCCCGGGTCAGCCAAGTACACAAAGGCCACTGAAAGTATGGTCGACAACTCGTTTTCCCAAAATGCTCAAGACTAGTTACAGAGGTTATTCCCTTGGCCATTTCATGGAAAGTGCATCCTGTTACCCACTTTTGAACGACTCAGCGGTAAAGGTTAATTAAGTAATTAAGTCATCCTCAAGTCTTAATTAAGTTTTTAATTAAGTTTTTAATTAAGTTACTTTAAGTTCTTAATAAATTCTTTTTAAGCATCCTCAAGTTCTTACTCAAGTTAACCTAACATCAAACTAAGTCATCCTTTAAGTACAACCAAGTTCTTATTCAAGTTATCTTATAATTATCAAAAAAACCCAAACTATGTTTTTTTCTTAAATAGTAGATGTCTAATATAGTACACACACACCTCAAAAAACGCGTCATCGTCGAGGATGTCTTGCTTAACGCCCTTGGCGTGAGATCGGTCAGCATAGATCTTAATGAAGTTCTTACATCCTAAGCCAACCCGCATTGATTACAATTCTGGTCTATGGAAATGTCTTTATAGACTACATGTCTTTATTTATTGACTCCATCATTTTAAACAAATAATAATCCGTCATGATCTATTTTTATCAAAAAAAAATTTAAAATTAAGTTCTTAAAATATTATTCCATCTTAAAAAGGACAAAAAAGATCTTTTGTTGTTGGCGGTTCTGCGTGCTGTTGTCTTTTTGTATTTAGTGGTTCAGATTCTTTGTCTGCTTTGGTTCTTGTTGCCATTGTTTATATATTTTATAACTGTAAAAACCGCCCCCAGGGACAGCAAGGGCGCCAAAAATGGCAACAGTTTTAAGTTCAATATTCCATGAAGACTTTGGCGCTGTAGGTCTTTAACCATATGGGGTTTTTTATAGCTGGCATTGAATCAACTTGTTCTGGCGTTGGCGGTGTTTATTTTTCATTATGATTATATTTTGTGATTGTAACATTATTTTTTTTTGTCTTTCCACTCTGCTAATTTTCTTCCTGCTTTACACGCCCAGGATGAGGGTGCTTTTCACTGGTCTCCACCTGAAATTTAGTGTTTTCTGATTCTGCTGATTTTTTTTGGCTTGGTTTCTTTCCCCACCTGATTCAGCGTTTCCTGATTCTGCTGAATTTTCTGGCCGGTCATTTTTAAGGGAAATAAAATCTATATGATTAAAAGTAATTAAACCCATGATTTAAAGGCGATAACAATGTTCCAAATCTGTAATACAGATCACATCCTAGAACTCTAATGACTTTGTTAAAACTGGATCCTGCGTTAAATCATACATAAAGTCTTGTTCAGAATCAATGGGAGCAAATCTACTGACTAGTTTATGTACAACCTAAGAACCGTTTGGCCTACACTTTTACCATTCTTGATCCTAGCTGCACTTCATACATGTTATGATACTTTATAATGTCTTGCGGCGACATCTGTTGAATCTGTTCTATGCTGAATTCATTGCCGAGGAACTGTTTTGTTTTTCCGCATGCTGCTAAAGAATACAACCTCTCCTTTTGGGCATAACAGCTTGGTCATCAACTTGGTCATATGTAAGTCCAAGGCGGATTAGGTCGCTCTGTAGCTGTAGCAGATCGTCGCTGTTCATGTTTTATTATTAAATATAATTATTATTTTGTTTTTAAAAATGAGCGCCAAAAAGACTGTTACCAATCTTGTATACCATTCTGCTGTTATTGGGGGTCTAAGTATAGGATACACAATGCTTGGTAAAAGCTTGTTAAAAATTAAACCAGCAGATCTTGGCAAACTAGGCTTTGAGGATTTAGCAAAGCTGATTGCTGTTATTACAGCTTCGTTCGCTACGAAAGATTTTCTAGTTAAGCAAGGAATAATTCCTGACAGTATCAATATGTAAAATTAAAAAAATACATTTATAAAAATGGCTTCATTCGTAATGATGATAGGCGGCGCTGTGGTTAATGCGCTTGCTTTTAGCGGAAGTAATTACGCATTTAGTAAACTGCGGGATGACGGCGAGAGAAAAAGACATAACAAAGCTATGGAGCAACTAGCAGCTGCACAAGATAACTATGAAAAGCAGAGAATTGAGCAGTTAGATTTTATTAACGATACCCTGAAAAAACAGGGGCATGCAGCTTACACATTTAAAGATGTTGATCAAGCAATAAAAGAATATTATCTTGTAACAGGCAAACCAATCGAGACATTGCCCCCGCCAAAATTCAGTGACTTTTATCAGCCATCAGAAAAACAAAAGATGCAAGAAATCGTGTTTATTGTCTTTAGGATGACCGTCGTGTATTTTGTTGCGCATAATATTGGCTGAATAAAAAAGCTAAGCCAAGCAGCTGGAGTCAGTGAACAAACAGCAAAGGAATGGTTATCTAAACAAGCGATTTGGCAAATTTATTTACCTGCACCTAGACGAATACAGAGACCACACTTTGTGAATACAATACCGAACGACACCCATCAAATGGATCTTCTATATTTACCCTATGATACGATTAGACGAAAAAGATTTAAGTACGCACTCACAGTCATTGACATAGCTTCAAGATACAAAGATGCGGAACCATCAACGCAAAAGAGTGCTTCTGCTGTTGCTGTTGCTATACAACTGATATATCAACGGGGCCCCTTAACTTATCCTCGCATGATTCAAGTCGATGATGGAAAAGAATTTAAAGGCCGAGTGAATCAATTATTGTTAAAACATAGAGTTACCATTAGAAGAGGCATTCTGGGAGTTCACAGATCACAGGCTTTAGTTGAAAACTTTAACAAACAGTTAGCCGAAAGACTTTTTTCCTACCAGTATCACAGAGAGCTGATTGACAATTCTCGCAACACAGAATGGGTTAGAAGACTGCCCTCAGTTTTGCGCACAATGAATAATGAAGAATTTAAAGGGTTAAAACCAGTACAAGCAATCAAAAAACAAACAATAAATGTTGCTGAAGGAGAGTCTTCATCCGGCAAACTATTGCCGTTTGGTTTAAAAGTAAGGTACCTTTATTTACCGGGGGAAGCAGAAGGGGACACTCGCATCAGGGCAACCGATCCAGTTGGAGCGTTGATCCATATGAAATAAAAAGAATTGTAAAAATGAATCCGCCCGTGTATTATGTACGAGAAACTGACACAACAAAACAACCAGCTCCTCAAAGATCTTTTGTGAAGGAGGAACTGCAGATAATCCCACTAGACACAGTTCTGCTTTAATTTACGGTTCTCCGATGTCCGATTGCATATGAAAACTCTGGATTAACAAACACACGTTTTGTGTTTGTTCTATCTAATGACTTTTTTTGTTACAACTGTTGTGCTGATCTCATGTAGATTAGATCGTAGTTTTACGTTGTCATGATGAAAAGTCTTATTGTCAAACAATGCCTCTTTGTAGTTGTCATGCGATATGTTTGACTGCACAACACTGCGAGATATTCCTTTAGCTTTCTTAATGGTTTTCTCCTGGCTCGAAATACTGTACATTTTCGACCTTAAACCAATATACTCCTTAATCACCTTTCCAGATAATTCATCCTTCATCTTTCCTAAAACCTTCTTGTTAGTAATTGAATGCAAAGGCGAATCTTTAGGGTAATCGATGTGTCGTACCATCCCGCATGCCCTTTAGCTACTTCTAATTCCATGTCTTTATAGATATCTTCAGTAGGGATATCTATAACAAAACTATCTGTATCTGTGTAAAGTACTCTGGACTCGGGATACGAGGGCTTAAAGTAGTCATAAAGAAATTCTAACATCAAAAGCTTTGATAATTCTAAAACGGTAAACCCAATAAATACAGGTTTGTCCAATTTGACTTTCTTTTTTTTTCATTATGCCAAAAAGCTGATCATGAAATCTTCTAAAGTCCTGATAATTAGGTTTTGAAGTCAGCTTAATTGCTTGTTACTTCTTGGGTGGTGACACTAATCTTTGCTGGATTCTCCT
>JAFLJL010001648.1:10000-16676 GCA_018398815.1 Conus ventricosus | reverse complement strand
GATTGATTGATTGATTGATCTTTAATACCCAAGGATGAAGATTTTAGGCCAAAGCCTAGTCTTACAATCTGTCCTTGTCATGCATACATTATTTCAGCACATATCATTCATACATACAATTCAACATACCAACATGATAATCTAATTCTACAGAGAGAGAGAAGAGAGAGAGAGAGAGAGAGAGAGAGAGAGAGAGAGAGAGAGAGAGAGAGGCAGACAGACAAACAGACAGACAGACAGACAGACAGACAGAGCGAGAGAGAGAGAAGCGGAGGAGGGAGGGAGAGAAAATCAGTTAGCCATCTTCTTTGTTCTGGCCATTACCACAGTCTGTGACCAGTCCAGACACACACACACACACACACACACACACACACACACACACACACACACACACATACACACACACACACACACACACACACACACACACACACACACACACACACACACACACACACACACACACATACACACACACACACACACACCACACACACACACACACACACACACACACACACACACACACACACACAACACACACACACACACACACACACACACACACACGCACGCACACACACACACACACACACACACACACACACACACACAACACACACACACACACACACACACACGTCCATTCCCCTTTCATTCATGCACTTTGTTCACAGTGTCATTGACACGACGACGTCCCACAACGCTGCTATGACGTAATCACCTCCACCACACTCTGCTGGTTCTCCGTCCACAAGCGCCGCCATCATACATTTTTTTTTCTTTCTTTTTTTTCTATCCTGACAAGCAGGCATATTTTCAGAGCCCTCAGCATTGGCACCATCACAACTGAGCCTGAGAAATTCGCAGGAGGGAGGCAGGGTTGTTTAGAAAGTGTGTCTGCCCCCCCCCCCCCCCCCTTCTTCTCCCACCTACCGCTCCTTACCCTTTCCACATGCAATATGATGGTTAGAACGAAAGTGGAACGTCTCATTGTGAAGAGCTTTCTGTCTCTCTGTCTGTCTGTCAATCTCCCCCGTTCCCCCTCCCCTCTCTCTCTCTGTCTCTGTCTCTTTCTGTTTCTGCTCTCTGTCTTTGTCTGTCTGTCTGTCTGTCTGTGTTTGTCTCTGTCTCTCTCTGTCTATCTGTGTGTCAGTCTGTCTGTCTGTCTGTATCTCTCTCTCTCTCTCTCTCTCTCTCTCTTCTCTCTCTCTCTCTCTCTATATATATATATATATATATATATATATACATGTGTGTGTGTGTGTGTGTGTGTGTGTGTGGTGTGTGTGTGTGTGTGTGTGTGTGTGTGTGTGTGTGTGATTCAAGATTCAAGATTCAAGATTCAATAGTTTAATGCCTTTGAAAACCGTAACAGGTTTTTATATGACACAAATAAATAGAGAAAGATAAACGAAACCAAATGACGAAATACAAATATTCATGCTTGTTGTTGTATCCAACTATCATCATGTTATATCAAGTTGTCCTTGTCATACATTTTACCTTATCGACACTTTGAAATAGCATACACATATTTTGAGATCTCGCTGATATTATATTTGTCTTTGATGTGTTCTAAAATCTGCCGACTTATATCGTTATATTTAGTACATTTATCTAAGAAATGAATTTCGTCTTCTACTTCATTACATTCCAAACAGTCTTCTTTCTCTTGGTGTCTTAGTATATCTACCTTTTTCTATTTTAAGATCGTGACAAGAAATCCTTAATTTACATAGTGCTTGTTTTTGATTGAAGCTTATGAAAGAGTTTGATAAATATGGTTCCATTCTGTAATCTGTAGTAATATTGTCATAAAAGTTTGGTTTTGATTCTGTTTCTGATTTTTTTTCTTTCCAAAATAATACATATTCATCTTTTAGTTTATTCTTGACCACATAACACAACTGTTAATATTAAAAGTATGCTGGTTATTCCAAACATGCTTCAATCCCATTAGGCTGAGAATTTGTTTGACAAATCTAAACCAAGGTGTTTGCTGATCTTGGTTGTTTAACATGTTAGTGTATAATGATTTTAATAAGCGAGTTGTCTTCGGATTCTAAAATATGATGCCAAAACTATATTATCTGATGGATTATTGTTAAGCTAATTGGAAAACTTCCGATTTCTCCAATTACAGCTAAGTTTATAGCTTTCTTGTGTACACCTACCATTTGCTTGAAGAACTTGTGTTGAGTATGTTCATGTGGTGAACTATTTGAAAGGCAACGATTAAACAGATTATACTAAATTGAAATTATCATTTAATTTTAAGCAAAAAGGTAGCCATACATCCACGCCATTGCATTAATATTGGTGAAATAAGACTATCAAACAACTTTAGAACAAGTTTAAAATTAATATTTTGATTTTTAAACGCTCTTTTAAGGAATATGTTGCTTTATTACCTTGGTTACTTAGATGTTCCGCTGCGATGTCAAGTTTTTCCTGATTTATGAAATATTATTCCAAGATATTTGTATTGTTCTGCTGTTTCAATGAAATTTGTACCACATTTAAAACATAAACGACTTTTGGGTTCTGTTTTGGAAAATATTAGTATTTTCGTCTTTTCGATGTTAATTAGTAACCCCCACTCTTTACAATATAAATGTAATTGGTCTAATTTGATTGTAAACCTAGTTTCGATGTTGCAAGGAGTACAAGGTCGTCTGCATGCAATAAAGCAGATACTCTTGTATTGCTTGAATGATCCAGTGATGGTGAATCCTCAGTTGGAATCTTGTTTGTTAGATCGTTTATAAACATATTAAATAATGCTGGACTCAAGGAGTTTCCTTGCAAAATTCCTCTTCGTACATATACTGAATAGCAGGCTCCGTTTTTACTAACTGAAATGATTTGTGCATTTGTGTGCATGTTTTTGACTAAATCAAACCATCTACCCCGAATGCCAAATCTTTGTAATTTTTATTAATAACCCTTCGTGGGAAATGTTATCAAATGCTTTCTGAAAATCGACAAAGCATGTAAACAATCTGCCGTTAACGGCGATTTTAATGTATGGTCTACTATACTTTTTAAGACAAAAATATGATCTGCAGTTCTGTGTTTTTTTCTGAAACCTGCTTGTACATTAGATAAAAGATTATTTGATTCCAAATGATTGTTTATTCGAGTATTTAGTATTTGGCATAATACGTTGCTTAATGCACAATTAAGAGTTATTCCCCTGTAGTTGCTAGGGTTCGTTTTGTCTCCTCCTTTGTAAATAGGAACCGAAAGGCCCCTTTTCCATAAATCTGGATATTGACCAGTTTTGAAAATTAAATAAATATGTTTTTCAATGTGGGTAGCAATTCTGAAATCCCAGTTTTTAAAAATTCATTCCTTATCCCATCCATTCCAGGAGATTTTGTTCTTTTTTAAATTCTTGATTACTTTTAGGATTTCTATATCTGATATCTCATAATCTACATGAACGTCACTCAGAGCTGCTTTCATACCTTTATTCTCTTGATTCTCCTCTATTACTACTTCTTTATTTTCTATTTCAACTTCTTTCCTATTAGTTTTTTCAGTATGTGTCATCCATCGTTTGATTGGTAGGTGTTGTGTGTGTTCTTGTACAATTATTTAATAATTGTGTCTCCATGGTTTGTAATTCCTTTAAGGTTTTCCAAACTGCATTTGGATTTTCAGACAAGTTTCTATTCAATAAAGTTATTAAATTGGCTTTGTACAGTCTCTTTTTCTTTCTAATAATTTTGTTATATGTTTTTCTTGCAACGAAATATTTTTGGTGAAGTATTTTGTTAAATGGCTGTCTGTTTAGTGCGTTTAACAAAGATTTAGTTTCTCTCGACGTTGTGACTGACATCCCTTATCAAACCACTTTTTATTCTTTCTTTTTCTTTCTTCCATCTCCTTTTTGTTCTATAGGCAATACTTTGTTTGCCAGTGTCATGCAGCATTTGTGTGAACTCTTCAACGACATTATTCACCACTGTCGTGGATTTAACATGCTTCTCGTCATCTGTTATCATAATGTCATTAATTGACTTAATGCGCTTTTTCATTTCTGAAGATTTTAATACCCTTAGGAATTTCATATCCGAGTTTTCATCCCAAAAGAACATTACATTTTTATCCTGCGAGTCATGGTATTCTATATCTACATGATCTTTGTCAGTTAACTGGCATTCAGTTTTGTATGGAAGATGTTGATTGATTTTTTAACGATATTGGGCAGTGGTCTGAATAATCTGTTAAATTATGAACTGTCATGTCTGTTATGTCCTTCAATAATTTTTGTGAACACAAGAAATAGTCGACCACACTGCAGCCTTTGGGTGTGAAGCAAGTATATTGCCCCTGCAGATCGCCCAGAGTCCTCCCATTTAAATGTTACAGTCAATGCACAGGGATGAAAGTTTTTCCCGTATTTATGAACATATTTATCCATTGAGCATCTGTTTGCTGTATCACTAAAAGGATAATCTTCAGGCAAAGAACATATGTTGCTTTCTCTTTCCATTGTAATGAAATCAGGAATCGTTCCTGATCTGGCATTAAAATCCCCACATAGTATTACTTGTTCGTTCGTATATGATAATGTTACAAGATCAGCTTCTATATTATCCCAAATTTGATTTGTGTAATCTTTTCCAAAGGAAGAATTTTCGGGTGGTATATTTATACTGCCTATATAAAATGTGTTACCTGTTACTTTCATTTTTAACCAAACAGTGTCACTATTATTCTGAGTAATAGAGTAATAAATTCTCTTAGGTGTTGCTTAATAAAAATTGAAATCCCCCCTGATGCTTTCTGAGCCTTTGCTCTTTTAGAACGACAGTGATGTATACCGGGTGCAAAATTTGGTATTTGTATTTTGCTGTAAGAGTCCTTATCCAATGCGTTTCCTGTATGAATATGATATCGTATTTCGATATATGTGTGTGTGTGTGTGTGTGTGTGTGTGTGTGTGTGTGTGTGTGTGTGTGTGTGTGAGAGAGAGAGAGAGAGAGAGAGAGAGAGAGAGAGAGAAGAGAGAGAGAGAGAGAGAGAGAGAGAGAAGAGAGAGAGAACGAACGAACGAAATTTTATTTTACCAGGCAATGAGATAAGCAAATTGCGCATGCTTTTTTCCACCCAGCCCTGGGAAAAAAGAAGAAAAAAAAGCACATGGACAACACACAAGTCAATATGGCAACAAAGAGGAAAAAGTGAATACACAGTCAACTTGCAAACTGTAAAAAGTAACAGACTAATACTACAAAAGCAAACGACAAATCGTGCAAGCATCCATGCGCGGCAGCGCGCGCTCACACACACACACACACGCACACATGAAAGAATTGATCTAATGATAACAACATCAACAAACTGTACAGCACTGTTTATAAACAAAACAATGAGAGAGAGTGTGTGTGCGCGCGCGCGCGTTGTGTGTATGAGTGTGCGCGCCTGAGTGCAGAGAGAGAGACAGAGATGAGAGAGGGGGGAGGAAGAGATGAGAGAGAGAGAGAGAGAGAGAGAGAGCGGAGAGAGAGTAGAGAGAAGGAGAGAGAAGAGTAGAGAGAGAGAGGAGAGAGAGTAAGAGAAGTAAAAAAAGTCAATGTTTGAGCTGAAAAGGAAACTGATGATTCCGTCTTAATGCTGAACATCAGAAGTGAATGTCACAGGAAATCCGCTAAACTTGCATTCCCTTGACCCTCCAAATACCAGCCCAAAATAACACTGTCGCAAATGACAGAAGAACGAAATCGTCGCCTTCATTCTTATTCCTAATAAAAGATAGATCTGGCAACCTTGGGAAGTCTCTGCATTGTGGAAATGACCCCTGGTGGTAACAACACGTCTAACTCACAGGTGGTGTACGTGTGCATTGTAAAATACCAAAGTCGACACTTACTCTCTTTGCTTATACAGTCTGCGGCCATACGTCACCATTTTGAATTCAACGGGCATTAACGAGCATTTTGTTGTTGACGAGTTGTTATAAACGAGCCAATTTTGTTGTTGACGAGTTGTTTATTAACGAGCCATTTTGTTGTTGACGAGTTGTTATTAACGAGCATTTTGTTGTTGACGATTGTTATTAACGAGCCATTTTGTTGTTGACGAGTTGTTATTAACGAGCATTTTGTTGACGAGTTGTTATAAACGAGCCATATTGTTGTTGACGAGTTGTTATTAACGAGCCATTTTGTTGTTGAGTTGTTATTAACGAGCCACTTGTTGTTGACGAGTTGTTATTAACGAGCCATTTTGTTGTTGACCGAGTTTGTATATAAACAAGCCATTTTGTTGTTGACGAGTTGTTATTAACGAGCCATTTGTTGTTGACGAGTTGTTATTAACGAGCCGTTTCGTTTGTTGACGAGTTGTTTTTAACGAGCCATTTTGTTGTTGACGAGTTGTTATTAACGAGCCATTTTGTTGTTGACGAGTTGTTATTAACGAGCCATTTTTGTTGTTGACGAGTTGTTATAACGAGCCATTTTGTTGTTGACGAGTTGTTATTGACGAGCCATTTTTGTTGATGACGAGTTGTAATTAACGAGCCGTTTTTGTTGTTGATGAGTTGATACAAACGAGCCATTTTTGTTGATGACGAGTTGTTACTAACGAGCCATTTTTGTTGTTGACGAGTTGTCATTAACGAGCCATTTTTGTTGTTGTGGAGTTGTTATTAACGACC
>JAFLJL010001648.1:0-5000 GCA_018398815.1 Conus ventricosus | reverse complement strand
CCCATGCCGTCCTAACTGCCCCTTCCTCCCTGCCCCTTCCTCCCTGCCCTTCCTGCATGCCGTCCTGCTGCCCTTCCTGCATGCTGTCCTCCCTGCCCTTCCTGCATGCCGTCCTCCCTGCCACTTCCTCCCTGCCCCTTCCTGCATGCCGTCCTCCCTGCCCCTTCCTGCATGCCGTCCTGCCTGCCCCTTCCTGCATGCCGTCCTCCCTGCCACTTCCTGCATGCCGTCCTCCCTGCCCCTTCCTGCATGCTGTCCTCCCTGCCCCTTCCTGACGTTGATTGGTGCCCATCCCATACTGTCCTCCCTGCCCCTTCCTCCCTGCCCCTTCCTGCATGCTGTCCTCCCTGCTCCTTCCTGCATTGCCGTCCTGCCTGCCCCTTCCTGCATGCCGTCCTCCCTGCCCCTTCCTGCATGCGTCCTGCCTGCCCCTTCCTGCATGCCGTCCTCCCTGCCCCTTCCTCCCTGCCCCTTCCTGCATGCTGTCCTCCCTGCCCCTTCCTCACTGCCCTTTCCTCCCTGCCCCTTCCTGCATGCTGTCCTCCCTGCCCCTTCCTGCATGCTGTCCTCCCTGCCCCTTCCTGCATGCTGTCCTCCCTGCCCCTTCCTGCATGCCGTCCTCCCTGCCCTTCCTGTATGCCGTCCTCCTTGCCCCTTCCTCCCTGACCCTTCCTGCATGCCGTCCTCCCTGCCCCTTCCTCCCTGCTCCTCCTGCATGCCGTCCTGCCTGCCGCTTCCTCCCTGCCCCATCCTGCATGCCGTCCTCCCTGCCCCTTCCCCTGCCCCTTCCTGCAATGCCGTCCTCCCTGCCCCTTCCTCCTGCCCTTCCTGCATGCCGTCTGCCTGCCCCTTCATGCTGCCGTCCTCCCTGCCCCTTCCTGCATGCCGTCTCCCGCCCTTCCTGCATGCTGTCCTCCCTACCCCTTCCTCCTGCCCTTTCCTGCATGCCGCCTCCTGCCCCTTCCTCCCTGTCCCTTCTGCTGCCGTCCCCCTGCCCCTTCCTCCCTGCCCCTTCCTGCATGCCGTCCTGCCTGCCCTTCCCGCTGCCTCCCCCCTGCCCCCTTCTGCATGCCGGCCTCCTGCCCCTTCCCCCCTTCCGGGGTGCCTCCTGCCTGCCCCTTTCCCCCCTGTCCCTTCCTGCATGCCTCCCCCCCCGCCCCCTTTTTCCCCGCCCCTTCCTCCCTGCCCCTTTCCCGCCTTCCTCCGCCCCCTTCCTCCCGCCCCTTTCCCGCAGCTTCCTCCCTGCCCCTTTCCCCATGCTGTCTCCCCGCCCCTTTTTGCTGCCCTCCCCCTGCCCCTTTGCATGCCCTCCTCCCGCCCCTTCCTGCACTGCCCTCCTGCCCCTTTCCCCCTGCCCTTCCCGAATGCGTCCTCCCTGCCCCCTTCCCGCATGTGTCCCCCTGCCCCTTTTGCATGCTGTCCTCCCTGCCCCTTCCCGCATCCGTCTGCCGCCCCTTCCGGGTGTGTCCCCCCCTGCCCCCTTCCGATGCCGTCCTCCCTGCCCCTTCCCCCTGCCCCCTTTGCTGGTCCTCCCGCCCCTTCCTGCATGCCGTCCTCCTGCCCCTTCCTGCAGCTGTCCCCTGCCCTTTCCGCTGCCGTCCCTGCCCCCTTTCCCGCAACTGCCCCCTGCCCCTTTCCCCATGCCCTCCTCCCTTTCCCCTTCCCCCTGCCCCCTTTCCCGCAGCGTCCTCCCGCCCCTTCTGCATGCCGTCCGCCTCCCCCCTTTTGCATGCTGTCCTCCCTGCCCCTCCGCATCCGTGCTCCCCCCCTTTCCCTTCCCGCCCCCCTTTCCTCATGCCCCCTCCCCCCCCTTCTGCAGCCGTCCTCCCCGGCCCCTTCCTCCCTCCCCTTCTCCGCCCCTTCCTGATGCGTCCTCATCCCCCTTCCCGCAGCTGTCCTCTCGCCCCCTTTCCCGCGTTGGTTGGTGCCCATCCCCTACTGTCCACCCTCCCTTTCCCCCTGCCCCTTCCCGAGCCCGTCCTCCCCACCCCTTCCTGCCGCCCTTCCTCATGCCCTCCCCCTCCCCTTTCCCGCATGCGCCGCCCTGCCCCTTCCTCCCTGCCCCCTCGATGCGTCCTCCCGCCCCCTTCCTCCCTGCCCCTTCCTGATGTTTTCCTCCCTGCCCCTTCCTGCTGTGTCCTCCCCCCCCTTCCCCCTGCCCCTTCCCGCATGCTGTCCCCCTGCCCCGTCCTCCCTGCCCATTCCTGCATCGTCCCCTGCCCCTTCCTCCCTGCCCCTTCCGGCATGCTGTCCTTCCGCCCCTTCCTGTTGCTGTCCCCCGCCCCCTTCCCGCAGGTCCCCCCTGCCCCCTTCCTGCCCTGCTTTCCCCCTGCCCCTTCCCCTGCCCTTCCCGAGTGCTCTCCCGCCCCTTTTCCCCCCGCCCCTTCCGCATGCTGTTCCCCGCCCCCTTTGCTCTGTCCTCCCCGCCCCTCCTGATGCCCTTTTGCCCGCCCCTTTCCCCCCTGCCCCCTTTCCGTGCCGTCCCGCCTGTCCCTTCCTGCATGCCCTCCTGTGCCCCTTTTCCCCAGCCGTCTCCTTGCCCCTTCCCCCGCCCCTTCCGCATCTTCCACCCGCCCCTTCCGCATGCCGTCCGCCTGCCCTTCCGCATGCGGTCCCCCCCTGCCCCCTTTGCTGCCCTTGCCTCCCCCTTCCGCATGCCCTCCCCCTGCCCCCCTTCCCGCATGCTGTCCCCCCTGCCCCTTTTCCCCCGCCCCTTCCTGCATGCCGTCCCCCCTGCCCCTTCCTGCATGCCGTCCTGCCCGCCCCCCTTTCCCTTTTGCCCTCCCCTTGCCCCTTCGCTGCTGTCCCCCCGCCCCCTTTCCCGCTGCCGTCCCGCCTGCCCCTTCCTGCATGCCGTCCCCCGACCCTTTCCGCATGCCCTCCTGCCCGCCCTTTCCTGCATGCCGTCCTGCCCGCCCTCCGCAGCTGTCCCCCTGCCCTTCCGCATGCCGTCCCGCAGGGCCCCCTTTCCGCGCCGTCCTGCTGCCACCCTTCCGCATGCAGTCCTGCTGCCCCTTCCGCTTCCGTCCCGCCTGCCCCTTCCGCAGCCGTCCTCCCCGCCCCCTTCCCCGATGCCCTCCTCCTGCCCCTTCCAGCATCCCCTCCTCCCTGCCCTTTCCCGCAGCCCTCCCCGCCCCTTTCCCGCTGCCCCTCCCGCCTCCCCCCCTGACGCCGCCTCCCCGCCCCTTCCCCCCCCTTTGCAGCCGTCCCCCTGCCCTTCCCCTGCCCCCTTCCCGCATGCCCCCTCCCGCCCATTCCTGCATTTTGTCCCCCTGCCCCCTTCCCGTGGTCCCCCCGGGCCCCTTCCTTCCTGCCCCCTTCCTGAGGTCCCCGCCCCCCTTTCCTCTCTGTCCCCCTGCCCCTTTCCCCCCTGCCCCCTTCCTCATGCCCCCCTCCATGCCCCTTCCGCATGCTGTCCCCCTGCCCCTTCCCTTCGCCCCTTTCCCTGCCGTCCCTTTTGCCCCCTTTTTTCCCGCCCCTTCCTGCAGGGCCCTCCTCCCTGCCCCCCCCCCGCCCCCCCTGATGCGTCCTCCCCCCCCCGCCTTCCCTTTCCCGCCCCTTCCGCATCTTCCTAGATCCTCCCCCCTTTCCCATGCTGTCCTCCCTGCCCCTTTCCCCCCTGCCCCCCTTTCCCGCATGCCGTCCTCCGCCCCCCCGCTTCTGCTCCCTGCCCTTCCCCGCCCTTCCCCCATACGTCCCCCCCCGCCCCTTTCCGCTGCCGTCCCGCCTGCCCCCTTTCCTGCATGCTCTCCTCCTGCCCCTTCCTCCCTGCCCCCCTGCCTCCTGCATGCTGTCCTCCCTGCCCCTTCCTCCTGCCCCTTCCTGCCATGCGTTCCGTGCCCTCCCTGCCCCTTCCTGCTATGCTCGTCCCTCCCTGCCCTTCCTGCTGCCTGCTCCTCCTGCCCCTTCCTGCATGCTGTCCTCCCTCCCCCTCCTGCATGCCCTCCTCCTCCCCTTCCTGCATGCCTCCCTGCCCTTCCTCCCTGCCCTTCCTGCATGCTGTCCTTCCTGCCCCTTCTGGCATGCTGTTCCCCTGCCCCTTCCTGCATGCTGTCCTCCCTGCCCCTTCCTGCATGCTGTCCTCCCTGCCCCTTCCTGCACTGCCCCTTCCTTGCATGCGTCTCCCTGCCCCTTCCTCCCTGCCCCTCTCCTGCATGCTTCCTCCCTGCCCCTTCGCATGCTGTCCTCCCTGCCCCTTTCCTGCATGCCTTTGCCTGCCGTCCTCCGCCCTTCCTGCCTTCCTCCTGCCGTTCCTCTGCCCTTCCTGCATGCCGTCCCCTGCCCCTCCGTCCCCCTTCCTGCATGCCGTCTCCTCCCCTCCTTTCATCTGGTCCCCCGCCTTCACTCCCTGCCCCTTCCTGCATGCTGTCCTCACCTGCCCCCTCCTGCCCTTCCTGCAGGGCCGTCCTCCCTGCCCCTGTCCGTGCCTGCTTCCTCCCTGCCCCTTCCTGCATGCCGTCCTGCCTGCCCCTTCCTGCATGCCGTCCTCCCTGCCCCTTCCGCTTGCCCCTTCCTCCGTCCCCCATGCCCTCCTCCTTTCCCTGCCCCTTCCTGCATGCCGTCCCTCCCTGCTCCCTATCCTTGCAGCTGTCCTCCCTGCCCCTTCCTCCCTGCCCCTTCCTGCATGCCGTCCTCCCTGCCCCTTCCTGCATGCTGTCTCCCTGCCCTTCGCATCCTCTGCCCCTTCCTGCATGCCGTCCTCCCTGCCCCTTCCTGCATGCTGTCTCCTGCCCTCCTCCTGCCCTTCCTGCAATGTCCGTTCCCTGCCCTGCCCCTTCCTGCATGCGTCCTCCTGCCCCTTCCTGCATGCCGTCCGCCCCTTCCTGCATGCTGTCCTCCCTGCCCCTTCCTGCATGGTCCCCGCCCTCCTCCTGCCCCTTCCTGCATGCCGTCCTCCCTGCCCCTTCCTGCATGCCGTCCTGCCTGCCCCTTCCTGCATGCCTGTCTGCCTGCCCCTTCCCTGCATGCCGTCCTCCCTGCCCCTTCCTGGCATGTCCCTG
>JAFLJL010001647.1:32500-33840 GCA_018398815.1 Conus ventricosus | reverse complement strand
CTTCCCATCTTCCACCCCACGCCGCATCTTTCTCACTCTCTCATGTATCTCCCTGTGACGGTTTCTTCTTCCACCCCCACGCCGCATCTTTCTCACTCTCTCATGTATCTCCCTGTGACGGTTTCTTCTTCAAACCCATCCCTGTCTTTAAGCCCACTTTCTTCTCCTCAGCCCAATGCACCCTCACACGCACGTGCTGTGAGGCCAGTGTGAGAGGGACCCGTTTAAACATCGATTTCCCCTTCACATCCTGCTGACGGATGCCCCTGGGGAAATCTTCACCTCCCAGTCACTTCAGAAACGGTCTGTTTTCGCTGGAATGCTCACCACCTGCAGAGGTCAATTGGCCTTCCCCTGCACCACTACGAAATGTTCTGCAATTAAAAGTAGCTAGCATCTCGACCCCAAACGTCTCTTTTTTTAACACTGTTGTTGTTCTGCTTTCTTCCCCTTAGTTTAAGACCCCCGCTTACTCGACCAACAGCAGACCCAGCCCATGTCTGTCAGATCTCTATGCCCACTTTCCTATCTCTCTTCTATTTCTGGACATCAACGTTCCCAGATATTTTCAGTATCATTTGTCTTTATTGAAGTGGAGAAGTTTCAGGAACATATTTTTGCAGGAAGGTTTTTTTTTAAACTCTAGTTTGTGAATAAGTTTTGAAGTATATTCTTGTTTGGGGTACACACTTGATCAAAGTGCATGATCTGGACTCTCATTACCATAACCTCTGTTTTGAAAGAAAGGAAAATGAAAAGAAGGAAAATGAGAGCAAGGAACTAAAGAACGTTAAAAACTGGAAAACGATAAGTTGATTACACCCTGCATCACATGAGATTTAACAATATTTATGGAAAGCAACTCTCATGCATCAGACATGTCGACAAGAAAGTAGGATATACCACAACAACATGAATAACAGACAAAACAAATGGAAAGAAATGTAAATGTTTTTCTTCCACGAACGCCAATAGATTCCATTGTCTTTACTTCCATACTCTCTCTCTCTCTCTCTCTCTCTCTCTCTCTCTCTCTCTCTCTCTCTCTCTCTCTGCTCTCTCTCTCTCTCTCTCTCTCTCTCTCTCTTCTTCTCTCTCTATCTCTCTCTCTCTCTCTTCTCAAATGGAAAGAAATATAAATGTTTTTCTTTCACGAACGCCAATAGATTACATTGTCTTTACTTCCATACTCTCTCTGTCTCTCTGTCTCTCTCTCTCTCTCTCTCTCTCTCTCTCCTCTCTCTCTCTCTCTCTCTCTCTCTCTTCTTCTTCTGTTTCTTCTCCTTCTCTTTCTTCTCTTTCTTCTACTTCTTCTTCTTCCTCTTCTTCTTCTTCTTTCT
>JAFLJL010001646.1:5000-32318 GCA_018398815.1 Conus ventricosus | reverse complement strand
TATTTCCCCAATAATTTGTGTCTAATCCTGACTAAAATTCCGCCCACAGAACTTACGTATGATAATCTGACTTGCAGGACCAGAGGCAAGCTCATGACTAAAGGGATGTTGTTAACAGATTTTAATGTGCATTGACTTTGCCGACCGAGACGCAAGCTCCTGGATAACGTGATGCTGTGTAAAACATTATAATGTACACTGACATTGCCAGGACCGAGACAGGCAAAGCAAGTACATTAATGTCTCTGTCAAGCAAGATTGGCAAAGTGTGGCACATACAGTTCTCCGCCAAGCAACATTGGCAAAGTGCGGCGCATACAGTTCTCTGCCACTCAATTCTGTAAACGGTGGTACAGTAATTCCTCCTTCAAGCAACGATGTCAAAATGTGACAAATTGAATTATCTGTCACGCAACATTGTCAAAATGTGGCACATTGAATTATCTGTCAAGAACCACTGTCAAAATGTGGCTATGAAATTATGTGTCTAGCATCATTGTCAAAATGTGGCTTATTAAATCCTGTCAAGGAACTTTGTCAAAATGTGTTATATTAAGTTATGTCAAGCAACATTGTCAATATGTGGCACATTAAATAATATGTTGCATATTAAATCAATTGAAGTCAAGAACCATGGTCAAAATGTTGCATATGTTGCATATGAAAATATCTCACACGCAGCATTATCAAAATATGGCGCATTAAATTATCTTCCAAACAACTTTGTCAAAATTGACACATGAATTATCTGTCAAACAACATTTTCAAAATGTGACACAATCCGATTATAGGTCAAAGAACATTGCCAAAATGTGAAACATCATAATACGATGTTATCATCTGTCAAACTACAATGTCAAAATGTGACACATCATATTATCTTTCCCCAGCATTGTCAAATATGTGGCACATTAAATTATCTGTCAAGCAACATTGTCAAAATATGACACATCAACTTATCTGTCAAACATCAATGTCACAATGTAACACATCAAATTATCTGTTAAAACAACATTGTCAAAATGTGACACATCGAATGATCTATTAAGCAAAATTGTCAGAAAGCAGCACATCAAATCGTCTGTCAAACAACATTGTCAAAATATGACACATCAAATTATTCTGTAAAGCAACATTGCCAAAATGTGGCACATAAAATCAACTTTCAAACAACATTGTCAAAATGTGACACATCGACTAATCTATCAAGCAACATTGTCAGAAATTAGCACATCAAATTATCTGTCAAACAAATTTGTCAAAATGTGGCACATCAAATGATCTGTCAAACTAGTTGTTGGCATCCGTTAGTCTCGGGAGACGATGGATTTGCGCCCTTTTCAAATGTTTCCGTTGGTCATACAGCATCTGCTGTGGCTGTATAGACCCACACGGGAGTGGCAGTCTCTGCTGCATTTGATGCACTTGAAGGCCGAGTCAGCTGCTGGCAGCAGCTGCTTGTTCTTTCTCTGTGCACGCTTTGCGTCGGCAAGCTTCCGGAGCTTCTCTTCGCCAGCTTCCAGCCCAGTGTTCACAGTGTGTCTCCAGCTGGATCTGTCCTGAGCGAGCTCTTCCCAGGTGTTGGTGTCGATGTCGAGAGCCTTCAGTCGCGCTTGCAAACATCCTTGAAGCGGAGTTGTGGTCTTCCAGTTGTTCTCTTGCCAGGGCAAGCTCTGCGTACAGAATGTCTTTGGGGATCCTGCCGTCGTCCATTCGACGCACATGACCAAGCCACCTGAGGCGACGCTGACGGAGAAGAGTGGTCATGCTGGGAATCTTTGCACGCTCAAGCACATCGTTGTTTGTCACGCGATCACTCCATGTGATCCCAAGTATGCGCCGGAGACAGCGCATGTGGAAGGCACTCAGCCTCTTCTCTTGTGAGGCATACAGGGTCCAGGATTCGCTGGCGTACAGGAGAGTGCTTAGCACACAGGCTCGATACACAGCAATCTTGGTGTTCAATGTTAACATGCTGTTGTTCCACACTCTCTGAGATAGTCTGGCCAGGGTGGTAGAGGCCTTGCCAATCCTTCTGTTGATCTCTGTTTCCAGAGAGAGGTTGTCGGTGATGGTGGAACCGAGTACGTGAACTGGCTAACGGCCTCTAATTCATGGTTGTTGATGGTGATGCGGGGTTGTTCAGCATCCTGAGCCATCACATTCGTCTTCTTCAGGCTTATTGTCAGGCCAAACTCATCACAAGCCTTTGCAAAGCGGTCCATCAGACTCTGTAACTCTGCTTCGGTGTGGGTGGCCAGAGCAGCGTCATCTGCAAACAGCATGTCTCTGTGGTCACTACCCGTACTTTGCTCTTGGCCTTCAGCCGAGCCAGGTTGAACAGTCGGCCATCTGATCGGGTGTGAAGGTAGACACCCTCAGTTGATGTCCCAAAGGCGTGCTTCAGCAGGACAGCGAAGAAGATGCCAAAGAGGGTGGAGCGAGGACACAGCCCTGTTTGACTCCACTGCGTATGTTGAAGGCATCTGATGTTGAGCCGTCGTACTGCACTGTGCCTTTCATGTCGTCGTGGAAAGACTGGATCACACTCAAAAGTCTTGGTGGGCAGCCTATCTTCGCTAGGACGTTAAAGAGTCCATCTCTGCTGACAAGATCAAATGCCTTGGTCAGGTCGATGAAGGCCAGAAAGAGGGGCTTGTGCTGCTCTCTACATTTCTCTTGCAGCTGTCTGATGGAGAAGACCATGTCGATGGTTGATCTCTCCGAGCGGAACCCGCACTGCGACTCTGGGTACACTCTGTCAGCGAGCTTCTGCAGCCTGTTCAGGACGACTCTTGCAAATACTTTGCCTACAATGCTCAGGAGAGATATTCCTCTGTAGTTATTGCAGTCACTTTTGTCGCCTTTGTTCTTGTATAATGTGACAATATTGGCATCTCTCATGTCTTGAGGTACTGCTCCTTCCTCCCAGCACTGACAAAGGAGGTTGTGCAGATGTTCAAGCAGTGCACTGCCGCCACACTGATGACTTCTGGTGGTATACCATCCTTCCCTGGTGCTTTTCCTGAGGACAGGCTCATGATTGCTTTCTCTAGTTCTGCCAGAGTGGTTCTCATCCAGTTCCGCCATGAGGGGGAGGCTTTCGATCGCATCAAGGGCCTCGTCGGTGACGTGGTTCTGTCTGGAGTACAATTCGAATAATGTTCCACCCATCGCTCCATCTGCTAAACAACATCGTCAAAATGCAGCACATCAACTTATCTGTCAAGCAACACTGTAAAGTGTGACGCATCCATTCCTCTCCCAAGCAACAGTGGCAAAGTGTAGTACATTAATCTTTGAAAGCGCTTGTCAAATGTGGCCATTAATATCCCGTCAAGTAATATTTGAAGTGTGGTCATTACATTCTTCGGTCCAGAACATGGAAAATTTTGTGGACATTAATATCTCCGTCATTAATATTGGCACAAGTGGGGTCATTGCATTTCTTTGTCAGCAACATTGTCAAACTGTGGCACTTTTAATTTCTTTGTCAAGCACATTTTCAAACTGTGCACATTAAATGCTCTGTCAGCAAGACGCTTCGGGGTCATAAAATTTCATACGCCAATCAAAAAGGCAGTAGAAAACATGGGATTGGATGCCAGAAGACAGAGCATCGTCAAATATTCATGACATTTCAAACACCCACCAACACACACAACACCGCACACACACACACACACACCACATCACACACACACACACACACACACACACACACCCACACACACACAACCACACAACACACGGGGCCTGCGCCCGGCAGCACACAACACACACCCCACACACACCACACACACACCCACACACACAACACACACACACACACAAAACCACACACCACACCACACACACTCACGCACACACTCACGCCCGCAGTCCGCACTCACGCACGCAGCACGCAACACACACACACACACACACACACACACACACACCCACACACACCACACACCACCACCACACACACACCACCCCAAAACAACCAACACGCACACACACACACTTTCCCAGGAGCATTTCGTTTTGCGTATTAATAATATGTGCAAAACCCACACAAAATCCAGAAAGCCAAGGCATGAAGTTCAGTCCAAGGGACAATTTTCAAGTTGTGTTGATGTGATGATTTAGGAGACGACGAATTTTGCAGTTAACTGTCGTTAAGATTTGTATAGTCAAGGAACACGAAAAAGCACATAAAAGAGAGGGAATATGGGGCTGGTTTACACCGTAACACTTTAGGAATAAAGGAATGAGGAAAACAAAAAAATTTAAGAATATGCCCCGTAAGCTCCTCGGTAGATAGTATGCTTATAGAAACACTTTTGAAATGAAAAGATCCCACCAAAGGAAATATTCTAAAGCAAAATTACGATGAAGGTACAAAAGGAGATAAGAAAAAAAAATGTAAAATGAAATTAAGAAAAAGAAAGAACCAAAACCAAAAATGCAAGTAGGGAAAAAAAAAAAACACTCGCATACAAATACACAAGTCACGTACAGTGCACTTGTAACTGCGAGTTGGAAATGCACATATTGCCGTTTCGCAGTAAATGGGTGTTATTGCAAAAAGTCTCTGCTGCAGGGGCTTTTTTCAGCTCTTTTCTTAGGATTTTTTTCTCTTTGTTTTCTTAAATACAAACACAAATGTGTACCGTATAGTCCCACACAAACAGAACAATCTTCAATGCAAAATGTAATGAAATGAGAAACAAAAAAAAGTTAAAGTTACAAACAATTGTGCAACAACATTATACAAAAAAGGTAAACAATGTTAAAAGGAAAAAAAAAATGAGTATTGGTTTATGATGATGACTCGTATAGTCTCTCAATACGAGGCACGCGTCACACTCCCAGTTGTCAGCAATTTGTTCTGTCTTTTTAACCACTGAGTGGTTAGCACTTCGATGACGACGCACCATTTTTTGTTTGTCTACAACAACCCCAAAACGTCAGCACATTTTGCTCTGTCTTTTTAACCATGAGTGGCCCTCTTCGATGTCGACGCCCCAGTTCTTTGTTTGTCAACAACACCATAGAACGCACTTCTTGAGAAAAAGTACAGTCGTGCATCATCTGACAGGCACCCGACGACTGCAGCAATAATCTGACAGGAAACCGACAGACTGCGCAATAATCTGACAGGCACCCGACAGCTGCGCAATACATCTGACAGGCCCCCGACAGACTGCAGCAGCCAGACGGGAAAACGAACAAACAAATACACATAGATTCAAAACTTTACACACACACGCCGCGCGTGCGCGCCGCACCATACACAGGCTACACAACACATACGCCGTACGCACACTCACTACACACCGGGGTGTGTTCGCCCAACACACACGCATGTAGAAAACTATTGATTGCGCTCAAAACAATTGTATGCGCATGCTACATAGCACAGGATGATGCATATCGATAATACTGTGTGATATGAAGTGGTATAAACTTAGCACGCTCACAACCATTAGATATGCGCACACCATACATAGCACATGGGATGATAAAAACAGCTTTATTGCACTACATACCTATGTGATATGAGTGGATATAACTTTATGCGGGAAGACGGTGTTGAAGCAATAATATAAAATTATGGGGAAATGCTACAGTGACAAATTAATTTAATTCAATAAAGGAATGGGGGAGAGGAGCTGGTTGGTTTTTGCTGTGAAAAGACTGAGCAGTCATTGTGTTCAGAAATGAACAGCAGGATGTGTGGGGCTGGGGGGGGTGTATGACTGCTGTGGGTGTGTGTTTGATGGTGGGGGGTTGGAAGGGTAATGTGTTGGGTGGTGGCAGGAGTGTTGTATTGTGAAGGGGTAAGGTGGGCATTTTTTGGAGTTGGTGGATTGTTGGGGTATTAGAGGGTGGTAGTTGTGCTGTGCTGGGAAATTGTAGCCAAGATGTGTTATGAGGTTGCAGCTGAGATGTGTTTGGAGTGGTGTGTGTTGGTTGCTGCTAGTGTGTGGTTTGGACATGGCAGGGGGTGATGTGCTATGTGGGGGAGGGTGAGGTCACGTTTCTGTACTCTTTACATTGCTGTTTTCATTTCTATTCACTGGGGAGAAAAGGAATCCTGTGGGTGAGGGAAATGTAGAAGGGGTTGCTTTGTGGGCGGTTTATGCCGACCTAGTTAACTATACACTGCGCGAGTTGGGATTTTGGGGAGTGTTCGCTGGGGGAAAACACTTTCATTAGTTATAACTAGGTGGACTGTAAGTGGTCAATGGGGCGTCTTGTGTTTGCAAGACGGTCCCCTTTTTGCTCTGTGTGTGGTGGGCCCGTTGTAGTTGGAGGGTTGGGTCTTGTTGTTACGAGTGGGACAGATGTTGGAGGCAAGGACTTTGCAGCCATAGGAACTGGGATGTAGTCTGTCTCGGTACATGGCTTTCTTTGGCGCCCCCGATCTGGCGAGGAAGGAAGGGTGTTATTAGGTAACTGATCCCCCCTTGAGGCAGGAGAGGCGAAGATTGGCCGTGGATCGTGACGCCCTGTCCTTAAAGGGGGTGTTGACCAAGGGGAGGAAGAATGGAGGAGGCCCGTAGTGAAGCATTGGGGAACGCTTGCCTGAGTAGGTGGTTTAACTCAACCCAGTCTGTTACAGGCACTGGCCTTTCCTCACAGCTGTTGATCCCCACATGGAAAGTGGACCGTTGGATGTGGGGTTGGGTGGGGGCAGTGATTTCAGCCATTGACACAGTGATGGACTGTCAGACCAGGCACTGACAGATTTTTGACCCTGTTGCGCTCTGTTGACATTTCCTTCTCATCTACCCCTGCAACACAGAGTCTCCTTATAGCAGCATGTTACAAGTGTCTGGATTGCCTTTGTCGTAGGATAGCTAAAAGGAGGTGGGGGATTTGGATTCTGTTTGTTGATGGCAGTGGGGATTTCTGTCATTGTGTTTGTGTTTGGTTTGTTCTTGTTGTGTAGAGATTTTGTTGCGGAACAGATGAGCCTGTGATTTGATCTGTAGAACTTTTGACACACACTGTATGTATTTGATTTTCTCCATGCATATTAAATCTGTGTAGATGATGTAGATGAAGTGGCACTGTGTATCTGGACCCGCTTGGTTGTCTGATTGTTGTGTTTGATTAATTGGTTTGAGGGCATGCACTTGTTTCCTAATGTCACTGTTGATGTTGTTTTGATGTCTTTGAAAGATTGCAGTCTGCTTCTGCTATCTTTCATCTGACGTTGTTGATGTGTGTGTTCATCCTGTACTTGTTTGAGTTGTTGTGAAGATCTTGATTTAATGACTTAAAGGAATTTTTCACCCTAATCTCATATCACCGTGTTCTGAGTGTTCCCTTCAACTTGCTTGGATGTGTGTTCAAGCTGATTTTTCAGTGTTTGTATGTCTTGCTGCATGTTGGAGATAGTGCGTGTGGCTGAGATAAGCTGTTTTTGGAGGTGTGTGATAACGGCCATGCTTGTAATTGAGAGAGTGTGGGGGAATCTGATGCTGAGAGCTGGCACTCTGGGGGATCAGTGTGTTGACAGAATGGGTGGCAGGCGAGGGTCAGTACTGGTTGGGGAGGGTACAACACCGCTGTTCTAAAACACACGGGGTAGGCGTGGGAGGATCAGAGGGGGGTCAGTATTTTGGTGGGTGGAGGAAGGGACTGAGGAGTGAGAAATGTCAACAGGGGATGAAGGATGTCGATGGCTGGAGACTGGAGGGATGCAGGTGGCGATTCCATGCTGTCTGGGGCGGATGAGGGAGGGAGTGTGGCATGGGGCGTGTTGGAGCTGGCAGGCGTTGGGATTCTTGAGTCAGCGAGGGGGTGAGGCAGTGATGGTGGAGGGGTGGAATCACCTGACATTTAGCAATGTTTCCACAACATCATTTGTCTGTGCATCACAGTGGCCAGTGGGTTGGGGGGAAACGACTCTGTGACATTGTCAAGGGCATCTGCAATTTGACTATCGAAACATTGGTGCAGACAAATGGGAAACAATTTCTTTTAGTCTACCAAACTCCTGCTGTACCCACTTTGGCAAAACATGTCCTTGCACTAAGATTTTTCCTGTTGTGTAATAGACGTGAATTGTCAAAAGTTTGTGTTCCCGTTCAGAACTATTTGGTAGGATGAATGCCATAACTCACTGGGCAGTGGGGTCACAAAGCTCGGCGCCCAAAACCAAAGAGTCTTGTTATTTTGTTGTACTCTTTTAAACACAAGAGGTAGATGACGGACGATATTTACCACAGTACCTTTCACATAATTTCAATCTCCATACAGGCAGGTTAGTGGTGGAAAATCAAACGTCACTTGGCAGGGGTTCTTTGGTGAGTTAATTGTTCGTTGATGAAATATTTGGCGCTCATAGAGCGCGTGGGGGAGAGGCATTATTGATTTGTATTATGAGCATTATTTGTGGTGTTTACCCAAAGAAGAAAGAAAGACAAAAAAGCAGAAACTTACATTTACAGATACACATAGACTACACACATTATAGACTTGTAGGATGTCAACTGTTAGACTACAGCGTCTGATTTGTTCTGTGTGTGTGTGTGTGTGTGTGTGTGTGTGTGTGTGTGTGTGTGTGTTTTGGGTGTGTGTGTGTGTGTGTGTGTGTGTGTGTGTGTGTGTGTGTGTGTGTAGAGTATCATATATATATATGAAATTATATATATATATATTTTATATATAGAGAGGAGAGAGAGAGAGAGACGGGAGAGAGAGAGAGAGAGGAAGAGAGAGAGAGAGAGAGAGAGAGAGAGAGAGAGAGGAGAGAGGAGAGAGAGGAGAGAGAGAGAGAAGGAGAGAGAGATGTTGCTTGTTGTTGCTGCTGTTTGTGGTGGTGTTGCTGATGTAACTGCTGCTGCTGCTGCTGTGTAAGTGTCCATCACGGGCACTTCAGAGCAGAATGCTGGGTGCGCTCCTCCTCTGTAAAGCACCCCGAGGCATGCTGGGTATTGTTGCTATTCATGTAGTATGGTTCGCACAGCTTACCGCACTGTGGACGAAGCTGGCGGGCCATGTCACGTGCATGGTTCTGAGGGGATGCCTGGCAAGTGGCAGTGGTCGGGGGACTGGGAGGGTGAGAAAAAAAAGGGAGGGGTGGGGGGCACGGGGAACCTTTGATGTATGTTGTGCAAGTGATAAATTTTCAACAATTTTTATAAATCGCTTACTTAGTTGAAAGCAACAGAATGGGGGAGGGGGGGAGGGGTGTCATTCAGTCTGGCGTAGCGCTATCCACTTGTAGGATGTCAACTGTTAGACTACAGCGTCCTGATTTGTTCTGTATGTGTGTGTGTGTGTGTGTGTGTGTGTGTGGTGTGTGTGTGTGTGTGTGTGTGTGTGTGTGTGTGTGTGTGTGTGTGTGTGTGTGTGTGTGTGTGTGTGTGTGTGTGTGTGTGTGTAGAGTATCATAATGATGTGAGTGTTGGTGAGCTCTGGAAGTGAGCAAGGGATTTTATTCAGAAAAATGTATTCTGATTCTTGTTGTGAAAAGATAAAAAGGGACGAACGGATATCGTTCCTTGATATGTATTTGGACACGTCTAGTGGTGATGATGCACAGTCTTTTATTGATAAAAAGGGACGAACGGAAATCGTTCCTTGAAATGTGATTTGACACGTCTGTTGATGAACCGATATGATAAAAATATTATTTTCTTCATAACATGGGGGGAAACGGAATTCGTTCCTTTATATGTAATAATTGTATTCTCGGCACTTTGAAAAAAAAAGTTCCATGTGGAAATCCTTTCTCTGAATGTAATCAATTTCTTTGTTGTTAATCTCAGAAAATATCCTATGTGTTCTATTGTAATGCACCCGCTGTATTGAAACTTTGTAGATTTTGTTATGGGTAATCCGTAGCATCATCTTAAACATCCTCACTCTCATCGATCAGCATTAACAAAATGTCTCAAATTCTGTGGCCCTTCAGGCCTGCTCTCATGGTGACCTCAATTTCGATGTCCTCTCCACGTCTGTGGCCTTGGTTTGGTTCCGTCGGGGTCACCAGTATCGGCAAAGTCCATGGGGGCTGTCGTTGGACGGACGTGGTGGCGCCCTCCGGAGGGAGAGCTCACTCACGCCGGCTCCGCGACTAAGCAATTATTGCCGTCAGTAGGGTGCTTAGCAGGTGGTGGTCCTGCATATGTTAGATCAGAACAGGCGCCACTGACACCACCGTAGTGACTCGGCAGCGTGCAGTGTCTCCTCCGGTGGGTTGCCTCTTGACGACTTGACATTGACTGCTACCTGTGGATTGCCGGTGCCGGTGCTGTGGCGGGGCCGACCGGGCTGTGACTGTGGATCCCCCCCCCTCCCACACACACACACACGTCACACACACGCACGCGCGCTCGCGCGCATGCACGCTCGCACACACACACACACAACCCCACACACACACACCACACACACACACACCACAACACACACACACACACACACACACACAACACACACAAAACACACACACACACACACCCCACACACACATTCGTCCAATAAGCAGACTTTATACCACTACTTTCGTCTTCCAATATTCACGAGTAGTAGGAGAATAAATTCAACCCCCTCAAAAACGATCTTTGGTACGATCAATACGAACCATTTGAAAAGCCCTCCAACTTGATCTTGAAAATAGGTGAGCCTCTTGTGTGCTGTTTGGAATATCTGGAACTTTATTATTGTTCTGATCGTGTGTCGTCTTCCAGCGTCCAGCTCTAGTGTTTTTTTTTGGAGTTCTGGCCTGCTCTGATCTGCTGTTTTTGATTGTAGACCCCCTACATAACTTGCTCTTCAGAGATGTCAATGTGCCATACTTTAGCCAGCTCGGTTCCTGGGAATGTAAAATGTACATGATGATGCATTACACGACGAAATCTTTATCTCCTTGGATACTTGTGGCCCTCACCTAGCTAGGGGCAGCTTCTACAACAGGGCCCACTTCGTGTCGTGTTGTGTGGACGAGGAGAATGTCGCAAGTTACTCCCGGTGTAATGACCTTATCATCATTCTGAGCCATTGTCATTTTCCCTATGGATATGACATAGGATCTTGTTCTAGGATATGCTGTCCTGAGGTCGTGTCAGACATGTACAAATGGTTTTATGAGACAGTTTGGCCGTGGGTTGCATGGCTGAGAGTTTCTTTGTTCCGTTTGTGTTGCTGGGGGCTGGCACAGTGTTCTGCTCTGGACTCTTGTCAGATCTTTCAGAGCAGCCACATGTCCCCTGGTCCAAAAATCCATCCATGATTGCAGACGGCAAAAGGCGATTCCATTGACCGTCACGTTGATTGCCGTAAATATGAGCTTTTTCTTCCTCAGAACGCCAATGGAAATACATCAGATCACATCTCGATCTGTGAACAGGAATGATCCGATTCAGTATGGACAAGATAAAGTCTTCGGTGATGCCAGCAGCTTCCTGTTTTGCTCAGCACTGCCATTAACTTTTACTTGTATATCTTCATTGTCAGCAAGTTCAGAACCGTCTCTGATAAAATCATTTGAAACTCAAGGGTTGTTCTGCACAACGTAAGGTTATTTCATCGTAGAGAATTGCCCCATCGTTAACAATTAAACCATTTTGTGCCAGTCACACAGAAGGCCACGAGCGGTTATTTGAGAAGGGCTGTTCCGAATAGTAATTACAGCAAACGATATATCATTTGAGCATTGCTGAAATGTTATGCCTAAATTCTTTTGAAATAACGGATCTTCAGACTACCTGTTGTCTCTTAAGTACCACGTGAAAGGCGTGTTCCCCTGGCCTGCAATAGTCAGTGACCAACGTGGAATTCCATTCACAGAGGTGTCTGTTCTTGGGGCATCCCTTGTCTCCAAGATGCATGGAGCTCTCCTCACCCTTTACCTGCTCTAGGGACACCCCTTGTCTTCAAGATGCATGGAGCTCTCCCCCCCTTAATCCTGCTCTAGAGACATCACTTGTCACCGAGATGCATGGAGCTCTCCTCACCTTCATTTCTGCTCTAGAGACATCACTTGTCACCCAGATGCATGGAGTTCTCCTCACGTTCATCCTGCTCCAGGGACATCCTTTGTCTCCAAGATGCATGGAGTTCTCCTCACCTTCACCCTGCTCTCATGGTTTGAGGTCGTTTCTCGAGCTGGTGAGGCATTAAACATCCTTAGCATGAAGTTTTCGTTCAGCTCCGACACGTTTGCTGACGATTCCTCTCCTGTGGCGTCGATTAGCGGTCAGCGTTCGGGCGTTGCTCCAGCTCCTGTGAATGATGAGCCCGTACATCAGTGGTCTGTTGCCAGTCCAGCTTTGGCTGTCCTCTTCGTCTTCTTCCCAAGGTGTCCATCGAAGTTCATGGTTTGCCTGATGTGGTAGGCGACCCTTAACTACACATCTCGGCCACTTCAGACATGTTTATAGAAAATAGAGGATACTGAGGTTTGTACTGATAGCCTTTGAACATCCTCTCTGATGATGAAGGTGCTCATTTTAAGCGCACTCTCTGTCCACGGCAACTGGAGTGGACACCAGTGAGCTTGTTTTCTTGGGCAGCTCTCAGTAATCCTGTTTGACAACTTTACAATGGGGCTGATTGGCACATTGGAGTAACATAATCTGAGCCTGGTTTTCAGTGAACAGTTCTTGTTCATACAGATTGTGCTGACTTGTTTAAAATACCACTATGGTTTACCTATTCCATAGTTCAGTTTACCGTTAGATTCACTATGTTTCTTCGCTGAACTTGACAGGTGTGTGAAATCTTTGATGACATCGATGTCATTATGTAACATTAACATTGTGGGGGTTCGTCACCTGACATCGTGCGGTGCTGCTCGCAGGAATGAATATCTGTGTTGGGCCTTAACATTGGCATTGTACTGCCATGGGGGTCATGGTTGATTATACATTATTTCAGGTTCAACATCACTCCACTTTCTTAGCATGGCGTGTACCCATATGATTTTGTAATGTTGAATTCTTTCCTGATAAGCTGTGTCTATTACCTGGCGATCAGCTGTTGAGATGATGTACTGGAAATGGGTATTGTGGGTAGGGCCATCGCACTGACTGTTATAACAGGACGGTAAGAAACAGAAACCAAGGTGTGTATGAAACGTGTCTGCAAACAACAAAATATGATGCCACCCTGGCACACCCTCTTCTTCCACATGGCACGACACGAAGAGTTCTGGTCAGATTTCCATCTTGAGATAGTACCTTATGCCAAACACTATTGAGAATGACAGAAGTGTCCTCTGTATACATCACCATAAAATACCTGGATTGGCCTCATTCATGAGCATTCATTGCACTGTTTGGATTCACTCCATACAGAAATAAATGTGTCATTCAAGTCATAGATCTTGCAGTGAATTCCTCCCTCCTCTCAACACGTAGATTACAGGAAGCTATGGCAGCCAATAGCATTCAGCGTTCAGACATCGAGTTATCCTTACTGCCAGGCTTTCTGATAACTGGTGTCACCACGTTCAACGAAAGTCAACAGTGGAGCAATGATGGAGCAAGAGGTTGACACTAAGATATGCCTGCAGGTGACAATAAACAACAGTCCTGTAGTATACGGAAACATAACACATACGCAGATGAGGAATAATGAATGACATCATCCACACAATGTGATGAAGGGTCCAAAACATCCTCAAAGCCCCAGCCATGTTTGTAAGCAAACTGAAATGGGTCAAGGTACTAGTATCTAGAAGTAACGGAAAGCACAGTCTGTTTATTTGTTCGTTTGGTGTTTCGTTGTTTTAATTTCGAAGACATTTCATGACCATGGAAGTCAGAGCGACAGAGCAGTAAATGTTTGAAGCTGATCGACTTCTTTTTGGGGGAAAGGACAGACAACCTTTTTTTCTCCTTTCCTCGAGACACTCAGAATGTGACTTCCTTAAGAAACTAACTACAGATGTGACAAAACAAATTAGAGAGATACTACACGCACACCTTCGTGAGTCTATCGCTCATATTGTCTGGACCCGTTGCTTCCTTGACACCTGAAAAAAAGAACTTTTCCACATTCTATGCATGGAGACTATGTTTTTGAAAACACATTTAACTGAGGTTTACTTTATACCTTCTTATTTTACACCAAAGAATGTGAACGGGAATATTATAAAAAGCACGTTTTCAAATCGCTTTCATGAAATGAAGTCCAATGTACCTTGTTCAATTTGATTAGGTGTGTACTGATGTTTGTCCTACTATTTTGTGTTATCATTCTACGACATAAATCAGTCACGGGGTTCACCGACAATAGCGCCTTCAAAACAAAACTACAATGTTGCGAAAAGTTTTCATGCGAACACACACATACACACACAGGCACACAGACACAGACAGACACAGACAGACAGACAGACAGACAGACAGACAGACAGACAGACAGACAGACAGACACACACACACACACACACACACACACACACACACACACACACACACACACACACACACACACACACACGCACGCACGCACGCACGCACGCACGCACGCACGCACGCACGCACACACACACACACACACACACACACACACACACACACAGGGTCCACTAGAGGGTGAATTCACCAGAGACAGGCCTAAGAAATTTTGCATGGACAAACGTGAGAATTGGACTTCTTCCAACACTTCTATCCTTGGACGAGCGTGACGCATTTTGAATTACAGGGAGTAGACATCGACATTTCATGAGGAACTCACTTGTGGTAGCTATTGAGGCCAGTATAATGTATATGATGCACAACGGATGGTGTGTGTGTGTGTGTTTGTGTGTGTGTGTGTGTGTGTGTGTGTGTGTGTGTGTGTGTGTGTGTGTGTGTGTGTGTGTGTGTGTGTGTGTGTGTGTGTGTGTGTGTGTGTGTGTGTGTGTGTGTAGGTGATGGTGGGGGTGGTAAGAGCCTAAATCAAGAAATTTGACATCGTGCAAACGCCAATGAACATGTTTAAGCTATTCTATTCCGAAGCGACAAGTACAGCGCTCATATTGGGTGCTGTTGGCGAGTGTTTCTATGTTGTATTTCTGGGGTTCTTTGGGGCTACCCTCTGTCTTCCATACTTTTCAACATATTCCTGGAAAACATTAGGAATGGTGCGTTTGAAGATGTACAGTCAGCATGGGAAGAGGAACCATCTCAGGTTTTTTTTTATTTCCAGACGACACTGATTGTTTCGCAGACTGTAAACAGAAACTTGCTAAGGAGGCTGAAAGACTGGATGCAACATCTGTAAGAAATGATATGTAAATCAGAGCTGAGAAGGCCAAGTAGAGGACCAGCCTCCACATCACTATATAGATAGCTGTTCATGGAGAGAAGCAAGAATCTCCACAGCAGTTCAGATACCCAGGATCCGTTATCAGCAATAAGGGATCTAAGCCGGGCATTCATTCAAGGGGAGCAAAGACAACATGGGCACCATCCAGTGTCGTGGACGCTAAGTCAGGTGGACCTCCTCACCACTCGTTGACCCTGACAAAACCACCAAACAAACCACGTAGCAGATCAAGCGCTAAGAAAACAATGCATAAACAACTGTATTAATGCAAGCATTTAGACAAAACACACAGTCTAATTTGTTACAGATGTTATAAGACTAGGGCCTAGTACTCACCTTAACCCAAATATGTACTCCTCAACAGTGAGAGTCATCACAAACACAAAACAATGTATGTTACCATGGAAATGGAATTGCTCAAGCTAGATCACACAAAAAAGCTCTGGGTACAACTGTTGCGTCAGTACTGTATATTAAGACAGCGGCAACACACTTAAAACTGTTATGTATGGATCTCCCTTGCATCTTTGGGTGGATCTTCAGGCGTAGACTCAAAGATTGTCCCCTACATTTTATACTATTTGCATAATGCCTTTAGTTTTTTTAGCAACGTTTTTCCTCCCCACACTTTCGTTTGGTTTCATTTACTACTCTTCGCTGGCTGCTTTTTGGGGGTGCTATTGGATTCTTTTTTGCACCCTTGGTGGTGAGAGCACCACAATATTATGGACTGTGGTGTGTCTCTATTTGACGCCAGGAGCGCAGACACAACCAGCCGTGTCTCCCTGATTCTTTTCTTCTTCCTCGTTCGCCATCCGTTAGATGAGCAGCCCGGTGTCCTCGATGAAGGCTGCCGTCCGTCGCAGCTCCTCCAGGGTGCCGTACAGCTTAGCTTCCACTGCTGTCGGTGTTGGCCAGTACTTTCTCCTTGATGCTGCATACGTCGTTCAGACTTGAAGGATGTGGTCAGTTGTCATTGGTCCCTCACCACAAGGGCACTCTCCACTCTGTCCAATGCCAAATTTGGTGTGCATGTGGTGGAGCAGGTGATTGTGTCCAGTCCTCAGGCGGAAGATCTTGACCTGTTCCCGTCGTCCAGCAAAAGGTATGTGTCTTCTGGGTTGTATTTGGGATGCAGGAGGCGCCATTTTATTCCTTGTTGTGCCTTGATGATTGTCCTAATTTCATCGTATGACACCAGGTTGTTGACCTGCTCCTTTTGTGCACCGTCTTTTGCCAGAATGTCCGCTTTTTCATTGCCTCTGATGCCACAGTGTGCTGGTACCATTGTATCACCACTTTCTCCCTCTGGCACTCAGGGCAACAAGGGCTGAAGTGAGATGGTTCTGTTCTTTGCAGCGGGAGTTCTTGAGGGCTTGGAGCACGGAGAGAGCGTTAGAGAAGACCACCACCTGCCCCGTTGTTCTTTTGGAGTTCTGCAAGACTGTTGTGGCTGCCTCACAGAGGGCTTCTCGCTCAGCTCGGAAGTTGGTGGAGTACTTTCCTGTTGGAATTGCAATTTCTTCATCCCCGTCTTTGTATCGGAGGAAGATTCCAGCTCCACCATCCCTCGTTGCCTCTGTGGCGGAGCCATCTGTGAAGACATTGGTCCAGTCTTCCTGGGGATACTGGTTGCAGATGTACTCTATGGCCAGAGCCTTCCTTTGGATGTCTGACTGTATTCCTCTCTTCTCCACCCCGGGAATGCTGGTGACGACTGTTGGGAAACCTGCCTCTTCCAAGAGGGGTGGGTGACATTTGCCGGGATAGGCTTTGCTTCATGTTCCATCCAGACTGGAGTTTGTCTTTCAAAGTCTCATTTGATGAGTTCCGACCCAGCGGACGAAGGCCTCGGAGCAGGCAATACAAATATATCTGCCTTCAAAGGGATTGCGATGGTTCCCTTATGCAGCTAGTGAAGAGTTTTCATATATGTAACATATTTTCTTAATTTCATGTTCCCAGTTTCTTCATCTTCAAACTCCCCCCCCCCCCCCCTCCTTAGGTCCAAATCTTTCCCTAGTCAATACTATAAAGACTGTTCATTTGTTGGCCTGTGCTTGTTTTTTCCCCACTATTAGATTGTTCGTCTTTGTATTTGTCTGACTTTATTTAAGTTTAAAAGGCTGTGCCAGTCTTGAATTAAAGTTACTCTGTGTTAGGTTTCTTTTTGGGAGCAAACAATACCCCACTTGTTTACTGTTTATCGTTTACTGTTCCATGCCTCATTTCATTTCCGATTTTGTTTTGATTAAATTGAGGTTATTCGTTTCTGTCCGTCTGTGTGTTTGTCTTTTGATCTCCCTTGCTTGTTTGGTAGATCTTTGGCGTAGACTCAAAGGTTGTCCCTACATTTTTTTACTATTTGCAAAATGCCTTTGTTTTTTTTAGCAACGTTTTTCCTCCCCCACACTTTCGTTTGGTTTCATTAACTACTCTTTGCTGGCTGCTTTTTGGGGGTGTTATTGGATTCGTTTTTGCACCCTTGGTGGTGAGAGCACCCACAGTATTAAGGACTGTGGTGTGTCTCTATTTGCGCCAGGAGCGCGACAAAACCCAGCCGTGTCCCCCTGATGAGTTCCGACCCAGCGGACGAAAGCCTCGGAGCAGGCAATACAAATATATTTGCCTTCAAAAGGGATTGCGATGGTTCCCTTATGAAAGTAGTGAAGAGTTTTCATACCCTGTAAACATATTTTCTTAATTTCATGTTCCCGTTTCTCCATCTTCAAACTCTCCCCCCCCCCTTTCCTTAGGTCCAAATCTTTGCCGAGTCATTACTATTGTCACGACGCCCCCTGGAGGTCTGCCCTGACAGGATCGGTCTAGGTGGGAGTGAAGGAGTGACTGACCTCACACGCTCCGCAAGAGACCACACAATAAAGTTTTACGATACAACACCCCATTTATTCCCCACCAGCAAAATAAACATTCCAACACACGCACCATGCACGATCACAATAAAGCACCCCAAACGCACACAACTGCACAATCACGATCAAGCACTCCAACGCACACAAACATGCACAATCACGATCAAGCACTCCAACGCACACAACATGCACAATCCGATAAAGCACTCCCACACCCACAACATGCACGATTATAAATAAATATTTCGCCATAGGGACGTACACGATCACAATTACAGCATTCCAGCACATATGACATATACACAATTATAAGAAGATTTCCAGTATCGATCCTTTCTCACACCATGGAGTGCGTCCACATCCCTGCCCTGCCAAGTCCGCAGGGAGCACCCTGTCGCACAGGTGCTCCGACCCGGGGGTTGGTTCTCGCAGGGAGTCGCCCAAACCCGACACCCTCGACCCCCAAGCGGGCAGTGAAGAGCGTGTCCGGGGGGGGGGGGGGGGGGGACGTAGCTGTTACTGGAGGCCCTGGACGGGGGGGTCCAGGCCGGCCAGTCAAGACGGCGGGCTCTTCTAGCAGTCCACGGTCCCGACCAAGGCGTGGCCTCGACCAGCGCGTGGCACCTTCCGTCCGGGGGTCTCAGCCAGAAACGTGGCCTCGCCCAGCAGGGGCCCACCATCCAGTTCGTGCTCCAGGTGAAGCCCCGAGAGGGGGGGAGGACGTAGTGGGAGGAGAGTCGAAGAGGAGGGAAAGAAGAAGGAAGGAGGAAGGAAGAAGGGTACTGGAACCCTGCCGTCAGTCCGTCTGACCTTTTGCTGTCAAGTCTTAACAAGCCACTCGCTTTGATGGGCGAGGGGAAGTGTATTAAACGCACACAGTAAACCCATTGAATTCAAGTCTTCTCACACGATGCAGGTAAAAGACTGCATTAAATCAAAAGGTTATAAAAAATATGAATTATCTTCACCCTTCTCTCACTCCGCTTAACGTTTTCCTTCCCTTAGGAAATAAATCACACAGCGACCATCGCTTAATAACTGCCACCACATTGCAAATAGTAATTCAATGGCACAGCTGTCAATTTTAAAAAAACACATTTCAAAATAACAAAAAATCTCCAACCGCATCGAACGACAAATCATGCGTACGCACGCTCGTGAACATAAAACTCGTTCTCCTTGCACACACAAACAGACGGTGGCCGAAGGATAAAAGTCCGGCGAATGTGACAGGGGCGGACAAGCGAGACCAAGAAAGTTCCAAACCCCTGAATCACCAGGTTCTCTCCCTTCCCCACCGACTACCGCATCACCAGATACATAACAGGAGAAAGAATTTTTGGGAAAAATAATTTAGAAGGGCCCAAAGGGGTTAAAGATGGAATTAACCAGAGAAAAGGTTCACACAATATTTCTCTTACAATTTCGAAAACAAAAAAAATTGCGCAAAAGCGAAGACTAAGCCGGCTAACAACAACAAATCAAAACAAAAGACCACAAAAATGTGCTTCCCAGCTCCCCGTGGGTGACCCGAAGAGGCGGGTCAAAGGACTCTCTCTACCTCTGTCCAGTCGAGAGAGGACAGAGGCGAAGATGCGGAAACAAAAGAAATGTGTCCCTCTCCTACAGGCGACTGCAGGAATTGAAAGTACTGACTGTACTCTCGATGATAAGGTAAAGACCAGGACTGGGCAGGCGCCCCCAGAGACATCTTCCGCTCGAGTGAAGAGCTAACCTCCCTCAGAAATGGCGGCCAACATGCCATGCTGCGTCACGAGTGACCCTACTTCAAACTAAAGAAACGAAGCACGTGCGACAGGTAAAAGACAGGCGAGAGGCCGATAGACAGAAAGTTCGAGAGAAAGGTTCCCGGCCCCCCGTGAACTTGCAGGATGAATAGCACGGGCGGTGGAATTAGAGAGGAGGAGGGGAGAAAGAACAACCGAAGTTGAGCTGAACCACACCAAGGTGCAACTGCACCACAACCCACCCTAAGGGACGGATACACGACAACAGCAACGCAATAAACAATAAGTAATTCGCCACCCTAGGTGGGTCGAACGTCGTAGGCCTCGTGACAAACTCGTGACAAACCCCCCTTCCAAAAAGCATCTGTTTCTTGAGATTACAGTGCTCCTTTGAACCTTGTCGCATGTCCCAATTCACAACAATGGGCCCGAACCCAACTCTCTGTGATCGACAGAGTACGATGAATCCAATACAAACATTCCACGATAGAATCACACGGGGAAAACATAATCTACATTTATCAAACAATTAAGCAAACCTTCCAACCATAAAAGTAACAATCCGAACCATTGGTGATTCACTACCGTTAACCTCACTGAAGTGAAAAACTGTCACTAACCTGTACAGAGACCCAAAAGGGGATAAAACCCCTGGTTGAGGGGGAAGTGTCCCTCTGACTGTTTTTTCCAATATGCTAACTACGGAGCTCGGCTAAGTTTAGTCGCACCCGTATTACGGGAAACCTTGATATGACGGAAAGTGAAGCATGACTCTGCAGCTCCACTGCCCAACCCATGAGTCGACGACTGACGGGCCCGGATGGTCCAGGTACTGGAGAGGATGATGATCGCTCTCCAGCAAAAAACTCACGGCCGTACAAGTAGGGATAAAATTTTCCGGATGCCCACACGACTGCTAAAACCTCTTGTTCAATCGTTGTGGTCCCTAGTCTCGGCGTCAGTGAGTTTTTTGCTCGCATAAGCAAGCGGTTGGAGTCCCTTCCCTGATCTTGAAGCAACACACCCCCAATCCCCACCGCAGAAGCATCAGCCCGCAGGACAAAAGGGGAGACTAGGATCGGGGAAAAGCAGGAATGGGCGAGTAGTGAGGGCCGTTTTCAAGGCGTAAAAAGCCTGTTGGCAACTCTCATCCCAAATCAGGACGTTCTGGCTTTTTCCCTTTGGTCAGGTCATGGGGGGCAAGGCAACCTTTGCGAAGTCATGGATGAACTTGCGGTAGTATCCCGCAAGTCCAAGGAATGCCCGCCAATTCCCTTTTGGTACCAGGGGGTTTTGGGCACTTGCAACTTTGGTCACCTTGTCCTCCTCAGGAGCAATCAAACCCGCCGCAAATGATGCCCCAGAAAGGAAATCTCGCCCTGACCAAGCTGACTTGGAAGGACGAGCCGACATCTGAACCTCGCGCAGACGAAGGAACAGACGACGGAGGAGCGAAACGTGCGAGCCCCAATCCACTGAGCTGAGTAGCAGGTCGTCATGAAATTGTTCAAATTGGCGTATCGAGCGGGAGAAGCAACTGTCGCATGACGCGACTGAAAATTGCTCCAGCAGTTTTGGGGCCCAAAAAAGGCATCACGTTCCACTGGAATGTCCTTCAGGCGTCGTAAATGCCGTTTTGGGTTTGTCCTCTCTGCGCATGGGAATCTGCCAGTATCCCTTCGCGAGATCGAACTTGAAGAAATAGTTGGCCCGACTCAGTTTGAGCGAGATTTGGTCGACATCCGGCATAGGTTCGCATCAAACCCGGGAGAACCTTATTCAGTCGACGAAAATCGACGCAGAACCTCATTTTGCCATCCTTCTTCTTTACCAGAAGGATGGGGGATGAGTACGGAGAACTCGCACGTTCAATGACCCCCAACCTCAACATGGCCTGCCCCTCCTGTGGATGACAGACGCTGAGAGTGAGGCAGAGGGTATGTTTGACCCTACGGGGGTCTCGGTGGTCAATGCCAGTGTACATTCGCCCAGGGTACTGTGCAGGGGCCGATCTGTAAGCACGTCTGGAATCCTGGCACAAGCGTGCGTTGGTCAGTCTGTGCTGAGGAGAGGTTAGACCCGAAGCAAACATCCTGCCACGACTCTTCCTCAACCGAGAGGAACGGTGGGTGAGTCCTGAGCCACCGACACGGCGTGCTCATCGCCACTCTCCACAACGACAGGGGTGAAGCCTGCCTGGCACGGGTTTTCGTCGTATTTATGCCTTCAAGAGGTTGGCATGATACAGGCGTTCTTTGCCTCGCACGCGAACCCTATAGTCCCAGTCACCCACCCGCCGCGACTACAAAAGGGCCCTGCCAAGCAAGTTGCAACTTGTTCTTCTTTTGTGGAGGAGAAGCAACACCTCATCACCCGGCTCAAACCAGCGTTCAACACTGCGTCGGTCGTAAAAAGCCTTGTACTTGGTTTTGGCCGACTGCAAGTGTTGTGAGCAAGCTGGCAGTGTCAGCGATGCGGTTGCGCAGATCGACCACTTTAACGACTTTCTTCCTTAACCACCGGTTCCAACATCGTCTGGGTCCAATCTGCTTCAGGATGTGGTGGGTCCTCGTACTGTTCTGCCATACAGGAGTTCAAACGGGGAAAACCGCATGCTTTCCTCGGAAACCTCCCTGTAGGCGAACAGTACAGCAGGAACAAAGCGATCCCACTCACGAGGTTGCTCTGCACAGAGGCGACGCAACATCTGCTTCAACGTCCATTGAAACGCTCGACAAGGCCATTGGCCTGCGCATGTAGGGCGACGTTGTCTCCTTTGACATTAAGCAGGTGTTCACCTCCTTCATGATATCGGACAGAAACGGGGGTTCCCCTGGTCCGACAGGATCTTCTTGGGCACCCCAGTGCGCGCCCAAAAATCTGCCAGAGAGCCTCAGCACCGTAGGGGCATCGATAGTCCTAAGTGGGACGGCCTTGGTTTAACCGAGTCGCGTAGTCCACCACTCCCAAGATGTAGCGGTGACCGCGATCGGATGGTGGCTTAATGGGCCCACCAGGTCGACCCCAACCTTGCTGAATGGTTCCCCACAGTGGCACTGATCCCAGGGGAACACGCCTCAAGCGCCCCTTAGGCGTTGTCCGTTGGCAGGTTTATCGCAACTGCGGCAGTACTGCCTAACCTGTGAGTTCCATCCCTGGCCAGAAAAAAATCCTGCCTAACTCGCTCGAGAGTCCGCTTGGAGCCCCATATGACCTGCCATGGGGGAATCGTGGGCCTGCCGGAGGACAGACTCTCTCAGGCTTTGGGGAACCACGAGCTGCTTGGCCCCACGATCTGCCTGGGTAAAAACCCTAAAAGGATCCCCTTGTGGAGCTTGAAACTCACCTTGGCGTGTCGGGCAGACTGAGCAGGACGACCTACCAGTTGTCGCAGGGGGTTGGACATCCAAGTCCCTGGCCTGAAGACGGACCATGGTTGCAGGATCGGCCCTGGCCAGAACTCGTCAGAGATCGGCTGGAGGACGGGACGCAATTTTCCCGTTCCTGCTTCTTAGCTTTGGCGCGTGTGGTGACTCCCACACACGCCTGTACGGGAGATCCGTAGACCCCGGCTGACTGCGTCCCCTCGCAAAGGTGACAGTATTCCCTTGAGAAGGGAATACATGGGGCGCTCCACCGCAATGGCCCATACTTCGCCACAGAAGTAGGGGGTGGAGATAGGAATAAGTACAGAAGGACGGGTGGAGGTAAAACCAGCCTCCAACCGCACACATCATAACTAGCGCCCCGCCGGGCCTCAGGGGAAACCAATTCTTATCCCCAAAAATCGTTGATGCTCCCCAATCCCCGATGGTGTCAACCAAGGAGGAACCAACAACAGAGAGAAACACTGGGCACTCTGAACACCCGAAGCTGGGATGGAACCCACGTTGCGAGGCACGAGGACGTTGGAAAGGACCAGCCCCACGACTACCAGCGGCTTTAGGACAATCTTTCCTAAAGTGGCCAGGACGACCACAAAGAAAACACAGTCGGGGGCGCTGAAATCCCGATGAACTGCCTGCCTTGTTCGCCCCACTAGCAGTCGTCGGCACCTTATTGCTACTAAATCCTGTGGAAGGTTCCTTCCGTATCTGGGCGATGCCCATAAGCCCTGCGAGCTTCAGCAAACACCTCAGCTGTGTGAATCGCAGCCGCGAAATCCTGAGGTGCTGTCTCGCCTATCCGGATCCTCAACTCTGGGGACACAGTGTTGGTGAGTGTTCAATGAGGATCAGATCCTCCAGCTCCAACTTAGCTAACTGACGCCAGTACCCTAGCGTCTGCGCAGCCCATCACCAAACTGCACAAAGGTCTCATCATTATTTTCTTCATGGACCTAAACTTCTCCCGTAGGTCTCTGGGGTAAAGGGGGAAACGCTTACGCAGAGCCAACTGCATGTCTGCAAGATGCACCTTCATTTAGAGTGAGCACACTCCCCTTTCAGCACCAGATAATCAGAAAAAAGGTGCATAGCCCTTTTTCTCCTCAGACAATTGGTTTGAACAAGCAACCTTGTCGAAATGCTCTAAGAACATATCAATGTCCTCACTAGGTCTGAACTCTGGAAGCTTTAACTTTGGGCCTCTAACTCTATCACCTGCCTGGTGATTAACCCCCTGGTTTACAGAAGCGGGAGGCCCCGAAAGAAGTTGTTCCATCTCCTCCCTACGCAGAGGGCCCCCATCCTGTCTAGTTCTTCCCTTCGGAGGGCTTCCTGCCTGTCAGCTCTTCCCTACGCCGATCCCCCTGTCTGGCAGCCCCCTCCCTACGCTGAGCCTCCCGTCTAGCAGCCTCCTCCCTACGCTGAGCAGCCTCCTCCCCACGCTGAGCAGCCTCCTCCCTACGCTGAGCAGCTTCTTCCTTACGAAGGGCCTCCTGTCGGGCAGCCCCTTCTCTGCGCAGCATAGCCTCTTCCTATGCATAATCTCCTGTCTGTCGTCTCCTCTCTGCGCAGGAGCCTCCTGTCTAGCGGCCTCCTCTCTACGCTCTTCCCTACGCAGAGCTTCCCGCCTAGCAGCCTCTTCACTACGTAGGGCTTCCCGCCTGCAACCTCTTCCCTACGTAGGGCCCCACTCCCGTCGCTGTCGCTCTAGAAAATCAGGACGGAAGTGATGTCCTGGGCGGGGTTCACCACTCCCGACACGGGAGGATGATCCGTCTGACCCCTCCTTGGGTCTCGACCCTTTCCCCTAAGGAAAGTCTTCTGGGGCATGCCCCCTTTCGAGGGGAAGCCTGGAGAAAGGGGAAGGTTTCGGTCTCTGCGACTCAACAGAAGCCACAGTTGCTTCGCTATACTCTGACGCTTCCGAGCGGAAGTGCCAGTCGGGGTCTCGACAGGGAGACCCCCCAGCGAAGAGGTAGTAAAAGTACTCACTGGGCTACCCGCTACAGCACTGGAATAGGTAGAAGTTACCCTAGTCGAAGTACTGGTACTAATAGTAGGGACTACAGTAACATTTTGAATACCCTTCTTCTTCGACGCCCCGCGTCGCCCTACCACCCGCGCGGACGTCGCCATGACAACAATATCCTACAGTTTTCCAATACAGGGGAAAAACAATTCCCCTAGAGAAAAAAAAAAAAAAAAAATATTTTAGGGGCGTGTGTATATGTGTGTATGTGTGTGTGTGCGTGTGTGCGGACAAGTTCCGGTGCTCCCACTCTGGCAAAAACCGCGCTTACAAACACGAGCAACAGTGCGGTGGGGCTGGCGAAAAAAAAAAAAAAAAAAAACCTAGCAGACGGGATCCGGAGGAGGAAAAAAAAAAAAAACTAGCGTCCCATACAACCCTGTACTCAACAACCTGGTAGAAGAGAAAAAAAAAAACAAGAACTGGCTAATTTCAACACAGGAATGGAAGACTGAGCGGCAACAGAAGGGCAAGACTTACGGCCGTACCTGCGTGAGGTACCCCGGGGGAAGGAGGTCTGGACGCGGTCGGGCTCCCTTGGTCTCACCCCGACTCCCGAGTCACGCCGGATGTTCCCCCAGGCCACAACAAGACTCCCTTCACGCTAGAGTCACCCAGCCAACCACCCACGAACAAACACGACAAATGACTAAACATATACAAAACAGACAAAACTAAACGGTACTCTGCGAAACGAGAGAGAGACAGCCCGAGCCCTTCACATCCCGGACGAGCCCCCACAATTGTCACGACCGACCCCTGGAGGTTGCCCTGACAGGATCGGTCTAGGTGGGAGTGAAAGGGGGTGACTGACCTCACACGCTCCCCAAGAGACACACAATAAAGATTACGATACAAACCCCATTTATTCACACCAGCAAAATAAACATTCCAACACAAAGCACCATGCACGATCACAATAAAGGGGCACTCCAACGCACACAACATGCACAATCACGATCAAGCACTCCAACGCACACAACATGCACAATCACGATCAAGCACTCCAACGCACACAACATGCACAAACACGATCAAGCACTCCCACACCCACAACATGCACGATTATAAATAAAAATTTTGCCATACGACGTACCGATCACAATTACAGCATTCCAGCACATATGACATATACCAAATTAAAGAAAGATTTCCAGTATCGATCCTTTCTCACACCATGGAGTGCGTCCACATCCCTGCCCTGCCAAGTCCGCAGGGAGACCCTGTCGCACTAGGTGCTCCGAGCCGGGTTGGTTCTCGCAGGGAGTCGCCAAAGCCGACCCCCCTCGACTCCCAAGCGGGCAGTGAAGAGCGTGTCCCGGGGGGGGGGGGGGGGGGGGGGGGACGTAGCTGTTACTGGAGGTCCTGGACGGGGGTCCAGGCCGGCCAGTCAAGACGGCGGGCCCCTTTAGCAGTCCACGGTCCGACCAAGGCCCTGGCCTCGACCAGGTTGTGGCACCATTTCCCCTCCGTGGTCTCAGCCAGAACGTGGCCTCGACCAGCACGTGGCACCATCCAGTTCGTGCTCCAGGTGAAGCCCCCGGAGGGGGGAGGGCGTAGCTGGGAGGAGAGTCGAAAAGGAGGGAAAGAAGAAGGAAGGAGGAAGGAAGAAGGGTACTGGAACCCTGCCGTCAGTACCGTCTGACCATTGTGTCAAGTCTTAACAGCCACTCGCAAAGATGGGCGAGGGGAGTGTATTAAACGCACACAGTAAACCCATTGAATCAAGTCTTCTCACACGATGCAGGTAAAAGACTGCATTAAATCAACAGGTTATAAAAAATATGAATTATCTTCACCCTTCTCTCACTCACGCTTAACGTTTTCCTTCCTTAGGAAATAAATCAACACAGCGACCATCGCTTAAAAACTGCCACCACATTTGCAAATGTAATTCAATGGCACAGCTGTCACATTTTATAACACATTTTAAAATACACAAATCTCCAAAAACCCCGCATCCGAACGACAAATCTTTCGTACCCCACGCTCGTGAACATAAAACTCGTTCTCCTTGC